>VZUI01054004.1:0-20534 GCA_013401135.1 Cettia cetti
GGGAAGGGAATGGAGAATCCCTGAGGGAGCTGGGAAGGGAATGGAGAATCCCTGAGGGAGCTGGGAAGGGAATGGAGCCCCAGGAGAAGCTAAGGGAGCTGGGAAGGGGCTCAGCCTGGAAAAAAGGAGGCTCAGGGGACTCTGCACGAGTCCCTGCCAGGAGGGGACAGCCGGGGGGATTTGGGATCTGCTCCCAGGGACAGGGACAGGAGCAGAGGGAACGGCCCCAGGCTGGGCAGGGCAGGCTCAGGGGGGCACAGCAGGAATTTCCCCATGGAAAGGGGGCTCAGCCCTGGCAGTGCCCTGGAGGGGTGGGTGCCCATCCCTGGGGGTGGCACTGAGGGCTCTGGGGACAGGGTGGGGATGGGCAGGGCTGGGACAGGATGGGCTGGGGGAGCTTTTCCGACCTCACTGCTCCTGGGATTCCTCAGGGATTCCTCAGGGATCTCTCAGGGATTGCCTTTCAAGCAGGAGAACTGCAACCCTTCCCCAGCCCCCTCCCCTCTCTGGACACAGCCAGGGCTGGCTCTGGGTGTCAGGAGCAGCAGCTCTGGCTGTCATGCATGCATTCACCAGTGTGCAGGAAAGAGTCTCTCAGCACAAATATTATTCACTTCTAAATTCTTTTTAAGCTTCAAGTTGTTCAGCAATGAAGGGAGAGAGCAATCTAATCAGAGCAGTACTTGCTACGTTTTGAAGTGAGAGCAGTCTCACAATTCACAGGCTCAATCATTTTCCAATCACAATTAACGTCATGTTAGCTAAGGAGTCATGAGAGAAAAATAAAGGGATGGGCACTCAGGAGAGGAAATGTGGTGAATCTCACATGCTGCTCACTTGCAGAGCTCCTGAGCTCACATTGCTCTGTAATCAAAATCCTTCTCTTGCAAAACTGAAGAAACCAGATAGAGAGTCCCCAGTGAAAACCAAACCTTTCCACAGTGTCCCCAGCTGAGAACAGTGACAACTCTCAGGGTTGTTTCCTTCTTTCCCCCAGTTGTCTTTTCTTTTCCTGGAGGCTGCAGCAGGGAGGGGACACAGCAGCTCTGGGCCATGCTGGCCATGCCCTGCTGAGCCCCCTCTGAGCAGAGAGCTGCTCTGCCAGGGCCAGAGCCAACCTCTGCAGTGGCACCCCCTGCCTTCCAGCAGCACCCCTGGACCCCTGGATGGGACAGTGCAAAATTCCACCTCTCTGAACTTCAGAAAATACAGAATTTATGGCGAGGCTGACCAGTGCGGTCAGAGGACGGTACACTTCCATCCTCAGGCAGTTCCAGCTGCACTGCCTTCCAGGTGTGTCTGACACTGCCACGGAGATGTGCTCACCCTTTCTGAGCTCAGATGAAGGCAGTGAGCTGCTGTTTGCAGAGAGCAGCATCAGCTGGAGGCTCCCTGCGTTTGCTGCTCTGCCCAAACACCAGAGCATCTCTTCCCCGGGGAATCTGGAAGATCTGAAGTGAAACACAAGCCCAGCAGTGTAAAGGGAGAAAGGTGAAGAGTTAGTGAACCAGAAGCAAACACGAAGTGCTGTGGTCACATTTGTCAGCTGCTGTTCTAACCCCACTGAGGGTTTTCCCCTATAAAATCATTTCAGCTGCACTGACAGCCTGGGAGCTGCAGCTGTCCCAGCTGACAGCCAGCCCTGGCTGCCTCACACCGCCCCTTCAGCAGCAGAGTCACCCTCTGCAGGTAGAAGGGTTTAAGGGACAAGGGAAGGGTTATCTCGTCACCAGTCACAGGTGCCTGAAGGAAACAAGGTCTGTGTGTCCCTCAGGGCAGGCAGGAGCAGCTGTGCCCTGCCTGAGCCCTCGGGGAGGCAGAGCCTATGCAGGACAAACCTGCAGGACACGGCTGGGCCTGGAGAGTTCCAGCAAGATGGGGCTGCTCTCCAGGCAGCTGGGGCTGTTCTGCAGGCAGCTGGGGCTGTTCTCCAGGCAGCTGGGGCTGTTCTCCAGGCAGCTGGGGCTGTTCTGCAGGCAGCTGGGGCTGTTCTCCAGGCAGCTGGGGCTGCTCTCCAGGCAGCTGGGGCTGTTCTCCAGGCAGCTGGGGCTGTTCTCCAGGCAGCTGGGGCTGCTCTCCTGGCAGCTGGGGCTGTTCTCCAGGCAGCTGGGGCTGCTCTCCAGGCAGCTGGGGCTGTTCTGCAGGCAGCTGGGGCTGCTCTCCAGGCAGCTGGGCAGGAGAAACAGGCAGTTGCAGGGCAGGATAGCCCTGCTGCCCATCCCTGCAGGACACAGCTGGGCCCTGGAGAGTTCCAGCAAGCTGGGGCTGTTCTCCAGGCAGCTGGGGCTGCTCTCCAGGCAGCTGGGGCTGTTCTCCAGGCAGCTGCAGGGCAGGGGAGCTCTGCTGCCCATCCCTGCAGACACAGGGGCTGTGCAGGGCTGCGGGGAGGTGGGGCAGCCCCCCTGACACCCCCAGCCCTGTCCCAGCAGCAGGGACCTTCCCCACAGACATCCATCCAAGCCTAAAAACATCCTGCTCCTGCTTGATGCCATTGGGGTCCCATTTATCATCAGCCTAATGGTTTTAGTAATATTGTAAATTGAATTATTTGAGCATAGCTGCTTTGGATCCCCAGGTTTTACTCTAATTAGTGCTAATGTTTTGAATCGTCTCTGACTTTAAAGCAAAATTTAGTTTGGGCTTAACAAATGGTAATTCCCATGTATCTGCAGGATCTGTTTTCTTTTTCAATGCATTAATTTTCAATCTTCAAATTGAAATGAAAAGAAATAAATTTTTCTAGCACATTTTAAAGTCATTTTGAATTAGTAAAACTATTTTGTGTTAATGAAATTGAAATGTTGTCATGATGATAATCTTCAAAAGTCTTTATTTTTGTAAGTGTAAGCACTAATGGCTTTGCTTGGACAAGCTCTTTGGGAATGGAAGATCAAAAACATTCCTTCTAAACTGTTGAAACAAAATGTGTCGCTTGACTGAAATACTTGATTTCAGTGTTTTAAAACCAAAATTTTATTGAACTTCATTTGATGTTTTAAAACAAAGCTGATTTAAATGACAATAGAATTTTGCATTGAAAAATCACTTGGCTTTCAAATGTAATTAGCACAGAGAAAATAATCAACAGAGAGCTTTGAAGTGTCCGAAGTCCCAGGATCCGCTGAAGCTGAGGCACAGAGAGCCCAGCCTCTGTCAGCACTTCAGAGCAGCCCTGGCTGCAGGGAGCAGGGGGACACCTGAGGGGCTGCAGGGAGGAGGGAGCATCCCCATCCTGATTGACTCCTGCCCCCTTCTTTCAATGTGCCAGGAGTTGCCTTTGCCCAGCCCTGGGGGAAGGCAGATCTGCACATGAGGTGTCCTCAAGGACCTGTGAAAGAGAAGAAAATTCTCCAAGAGACTGTGTGCATACCTAAAGTTGGTCCTGCAATGTGTTTGAACACTTTTTAGATCTGAAATCTCTTAATTAGTCCCCTTACTTTGTAGCAGCGTGCTCTGCATGGGATTCAGTCATCCCTAAAATTATTTGCTAAAATAAATGAGCAGAGAAATGACATTATTTGTTAGAATTTTATCTAAAACTGGGGTTTGACATAAGCAGAACCAAGTGACAGATTTTTAACATCAACAGCTCCTGGCATGGACACGAGAGCAGAGTGTGAGCAGCCAAACCTTCCTGACAGTTGAACTGCCTGCTTGGCTGGGATGACACCCAGTGAGCACACGGTGAGGGACCTGCTCCTGACACCCCAACCACCATCCAGAGCATGGACCAAAACCCGAGCTGGAGGTGACAGAAACACGGACTAAAAGCACAGCCAGGAAATGTTTGTGCTCTAAAAAGGCAGGCCTGAGGAGGAGCTGTGCTAAACAGCCCTTGGGACATGGAAAGTTTTGGAGAAAAGTTTCAGTATGCATAATTGTTTATGAATATGCATTAGGTTGATGTAATTGAAAAGGTTCATAAAGGGTGGCTCTGAATTAGCAGTGTGCTCTTGGCTGAGTGCCAAGCACCCGGCCATTAAAATTTGCTTTATTGCCTTTGTCTCCTATCGTTCTTTATTAAACTTCTAAATTTCACCAGGACAGTGACCCTTGCTTTTCACACCCAGGTGCCAGGGCTGGGGCTCTGTTCAACACTCCAGCTGGGCAGCTGGAAAAGCCCCTGGGATCAGCAACCATCAGCCCAGCAGCATGGAATCACAGCCACCAGGGCTGGGAAAGGCCCTGGGATCAGCTCAGCACCATGGAATCACAGCCACCAGGGCTGGGAAAGGCCCTGGGATCAGCCCAGCAGCATGGAATCACAGCCACCAGGGCTGGGAAAGGCCCTGGGATCAGCCCAACACCATGGAATCACAGCTACCATGCTGTCCCACTGAATTCTTTCAGCCATTTTCTGTGAGGTGCTGGACACCCTCAGGTATTGAACCCTCAGAGCTGATCCACCTGGCTCTCAAGGAATTCAATAGATGGGTTTTGCAGCAGCGTCCTGGGCAGCTGTGCCAGCTGTGCCAGCTGTGCTGCGGGCAGGTGGGGCCAGAGGCTCCTTCCCAGCTGCAGGAGTGGCCAAACGCTTCCCTGAGGCTGGATCTGCCTCCCCACCGAGCTGCTGCTCTGCCTCCCCGGGCAGGCACACCTCGGAAGAAGAGGAAATCCTTGTTTTCTCCTGCGTGCTTTGGTGTGCTGCCTGTGTGTGCTGGAGCAGCCTCTCACGGTGACAGACTGACTGAAGCAGGGCAAAAACGCCTCAGCTTGCGTCAGCTGCAAACAGCAACAACTTCATCAGAGACAAGGAGGGGCCAGCAGCCCCCCTGTGTCAAACAGTTTTTATTGGGACTGAGGCTGAGCACGGCTCCTGCTAAGCCACACGGGTTCATTGCAGCAGGCTGGGAGATGAGAGTGAAAGGCCAAACACAAAAAGATGTGTAAGAGTTGGGGGTGATAAGGTCTTGGGAGCAGGTTCCTGCTCAGGGCCTTGAGGTGCAGCACTGCATCGTATTTGCTGGAGAAGTTGAGGGAAATTGCAGTATAATCAATTTAAATTGGGGCCTCTGTGCCTGGACACAGCTGCCTCAAAGCAAAATAAAATAAATAAATAATTTTTTTGCCAAGGTTGTGTGACTTTGCAAAGAGAAGATGGAGGAGCAGAAAGCCCTGCACTGCCAGCAGCAGGGAGCAGAGACCTTCCTCTGTAGGACTCACGCTAAAGGATTAACCTGAGCTGGATCAGAGGGAGGGGATGCTCCTGGCAGGGAGGGGTTGCTCTCAGGTGACATGTGGCTTTGGGCAGCAGTGCTGGCCTGGCAGTGCAGGGGGTGGTTGGGCTCGGTGTGTGAAAAGGCGTTTCCAGCCTTGGTGTGACTCCCTGGGGGATGAGGATCAGGGCACTCTCTGGGCCCTGTGCTCTCTCTGCTGATCTCCAGGAGCCCCCCAAGCTGGGGGCTGATAACCAGCCAGGAGCTATCACAGCTGCAGCCCCATTCCTTACCCCCTCCTTCCCGTGGGAAGGAAGCAGAGGAAAGGCAGGCCCTGCCTTCCCGTGACCTCAGCAGCAGCATCACCCCACATCTCTGCCTGAGAGCCCCTTAATTCCAGAATTACAATTCAGAGGGAGGGGGTTCAACTCTCCATTCCAAGGAGAGTTGGAGCTCTGGCTTTCCCTGCCTTCCCAATCCAAGGCAGTGTCAGTGCTCCAGCACTGCCCACCCAGCCCTGGGTCCCACCCCGCTGTCCGAGAGGACATTTCACACAATTCACAGAATTCCCATCCTCGAGGGTCTCCAGGGAGCTGCTGACCCCTGAGCCAGCAGGAGCTGCCCAAAACCTTCCCAGCTGAACTCCCAGCAGCATCCAAGGTGCACTTGTTCCTTCACTGACAATCCACCCAGAGATAATTGATGGAAAGGGGATTTCAGGGACAGAAATAAAAATAATAATAAAAAAAAAAAATAAAAAAAAAAGGAAAAGGAGAGAGAAAAATTCTGATGTGTTTTTAATCAAACGTAGAGAAGAAAAAAGAGACTGTAAAAGGCAAGGCTGTTCACAGTGTTCATCCCTGGACTGTGCTGTTATTACAGAAAAGAGTTGACATTATTTCTGTTATGATGGTTGGGTCAATATCAGGAGAGGCTGCTGCAGGTAAATTCTCTCTTGCTGCATTTCTTGGCCTGTGTTATCTCAGGCTCTCAAGTTTCCATCTCCTGCCTTTATCTTGTCTTGGCAATAGCATTGAATATTGATAAGTAACTAAATGTAGGCATCCTCCCAGGTGGTTCTTCTGCTGAAAACCCAAATTTGCACTTTTTTGGGTGCCATATGGGTCCAATTACCCATTAACTCCCAAGGAGGATGCTTCAATCCAGTATTGCACGTTAAGGTGTGCAATATGTGGGCTGAGATTGTTTTCCTGCTGGCATTTGCTTGCAAGAATTTAAATTTCCTGTCAATCACAAGACAAGCAAGTTATTTTCACCGTGCCACTGAGACCCAACTGTCACAAAGAAAACATCACAAAAGGCACAAAAATGGCACCTTTTTGATGGTACAACATGATTACCCTGATCTTATATTTTGTTGTGGTTTCTATAGATTATTTTTCTGCCTTTTTTTTTCCAGAACAAAGTTCTTGCTTTGATGCCTCTCTTTGATAAAGTTATAAAGCTGTGCCAAAGATTTGAAATCTGTCATGGGACTTCTCTCTTCTCAGGAAGGAGCTGCAAATGATGTCCCCCATAGTTTTTAAAAAAAGCTGCCTGCCTCTCCATCAGCAAATATTCCTCTGTGGCACCGCGAATCTCTCACTTTTTCATCTCTGCTTTTGTCTGAATCCTACTGAAATATTAACAGGGTTCCTCGCCGCTGAGATCCAGAGCCTGCCCAGCACATCCCTGCTGGTTCTTATTCCAGGGGGACTGGCAGCTGCCCCAGCCCTTCCCTGGCAGGGGAGGTTCTCCAGGGCAGCCTCCTGGCCTCACCCCACCTCAGAGCCACTGCACGGGCAGAAAACCTCCACAGGCTTGTCCCTGTGCCTCAGGAGGTTCTGCTGCTCTCCTGCACCCAGGGAAGCAGCTCTGGGGGGAGCAGCCCCAGGCTGAGCCCTGAGCCGTGCCTGGGGCTGCTCCAGCTCTGCCCAGGGACAGCTCCAGCCAGCCAGGGCTGTGCCCAGCACAGACAGAACCTCCCTCCACACTCCCTCCTGTCTCCTGAGCCTGCCCAGGAGACAGGCTCTCCTGGGCACCCAGCCCCACACAGGGACCTCAGCAGAGAAGTGCTGCCAGGCCTTTCTCAGACACAAACACCCACAGCCTCCTCCTCACCACCACCTCCGCCTCCTCTCCTTTGGAACCAAGCTGGAGATGGAGGCCAGCTCTTCAGAGTAGTTGGAAAAACCTGAATTAAGTCAAAACAGGCTTAAAAAAAGATTTGTTTTTAATCTGGATAGCAGCCAAGGAGGGAGGGCCCCGCGGCCAGAGGCAGCAGCAGCACTCACAGGCAGGGAGGGGCAGCAGGCTCTGGGATCCCAGGGGGGCTGAGCCATTTAGAGGAAAGGAATGGGATGTGTTTGACAGGGAGAGCCCAAGCCTGGCACGAGGGGCTCCTGGGGCGTGGGGAGGCCACGCCAGGCTCTCCCCCTCACTCCTCTGCAGGTGCCAGGCCAGAGGAGCTCGTTCAGAACCACTGTGGATATTCCCATGCTGTGCTTGGTGCTTCCTTTGCATTCCACCTTTGTCTTTGTAATGTGGCTGAGGACGATGCTTTGCTTTGCTCAAAAACCCTTTGAAAAAGAGGAAGGGCCCCACTAGGAGCTGTGGAGACACGAGGCTGCTGTGTTTCACCAAAGCCTGTGTGGGGAGGAAAGGAGCAGCCAGGCTATGGAAGGTTTTACAGAGCACCAAAGAGCCAGGCCAAGGCCAGGGGCCCTGCCTGGGGCTCTGTGGGGAATAAAAATTGATAGTGAAGGCAGGTACTTCTTAATGCAATTCTTGTTTCCACGAACACAGGAGAAACCAAACAACAAGAGAGTGTTTATTTGCTTGCAGCTCCAGCCCTCTCTCAGCCAGCACTCACCTCGGAGAGCACACAGACCTCTGGGGCTCCCATCAAGGCTGCACTTCCAGCATTTGTTCATTTTCCTGCCTGATGTGTGCCTTGCCTTTTCCCAGCTTCCCTGCAGCACCCTGAATTTATTTCACATGCTCAGTAATGGGTGGGCTCCCATTTGAGCTTGTTGTGGGTGGGGCCGTGTTTTTACAGCCCCATGCTCACAATTTCTATAGGAAAACAGGAGATTAAAAGGCCAAATATCTGATTCCCCAGCAGTGAGGGACTCACTGTTCACACTGGCATCCCTGGACGTGCCCCCAGGCTAAGGGAGGTCAGGGTGGGATGTGCAGGGCCCCAGGGCTGGAGGTCTCTGCTCCCACATCTCCCTCCCGAGGGAGAGGCTCAGCTCCGGGGCTGAAGGTGCCTGCAGGGCAGCTGGGGTGGCAGGACAGTGCCCCGGGCAGGCTCGGACAGGAGCCCCGGCTGCTGCCGCTGCCCAGGGCCCTCTGCCGGGGCCGCTGAACCTCGGCAGCCTCATCAAACCCCAGCGACACCTTCTCAAACACAGCGAGGAAGTTTTGTTGCTGTTGGGAGATGAAGCACGAACAAAGTGAGTCCTGGGAGCTTCCTCCCGTCCTGCTCTGCACCAGGTGAGGCTGCTCCGAGCCCTGGCAGGTGGGGCTGCCCTGCTGGGACCCCCAAAGCCTGTGTGAGCCAGGTCTGCAGGAGCACTTTGTGCCTCCCTCGTTGTGGCTGCCCTCAGGCTGCCCTGCTCCTCAGGCAGCAGCTGTGGGCACCTGGGAAAGGTGTGATGCTTGTGGCTGCTTTTTCTCTGCCAAGCTCGGGATTGACACAGTCAGAGTCTCGTGTTGGGACTCGGATGTTTATTAATTCTCATCTATTTACAGACTCACCAGCTGTGAGCTCTGACCAGCAAGTCAGAGAAACGAGGTGAAATGGAGTCTCTCTGTCTCTACCAGGTCTTTTCAAGGACAATACATCCAATTATGAAATGCCACCTAAATTATTTTTACTTTAAACCCCATAATTAACCACTTGAAGTCCACAATGCAGACTCTATCAGCCAATTACAGAAAACCACCCAAACCCAGGAAGAAGAGGGAAGAAGAGGGGGAAGAAGAAGGAAGAAGAGGGGGAAGAAGAAGGAAGAAGAGGGGGAAGAAGAAGGAAGAAGAGGGGGAAGAAGAAGCACTTGGACAAAGCCCAAAGTCCCATATATATCACTATACACTAAAATCCCAAATCTAAGTTTTTCACCCTGTGAGATCACACAACGCTGTTCAAACTGCACACCCACAACCCCAGTGCCATCACTCAAATTTCGGGAGCCTGTTCCATGGCCTCAAGTCAAATGTGGTGCTTGCCTGAGGGTCAGTGCCTTCTAGAACAGAAAGCCTGGAATTTTCAGCCTCCAGGGTTCCAACAAAAAGGGGAAGGAAAAAACCCCACTTGGACCTCAACCCTCAGCCCAAATGCTGATGGCAGAGGGAGCCCTCCGTGTCTGCCAGGAGCTGCCTCGGCTGCAGGAGGATTTATGCTGCCTGTATCAGCCTTGCTTGCAGGGAAGGGTTATTAATGTCATGTTTTTAACCATATGCATGTTCCTCTTCAAATAAAAAAAAGCAAACCTTGAAGTTGCCAGATGAAGACTGCATTTATCATCTTCAGCACGAGTGCCACCAAAGCACTCCAGCTCTGCAGCTCTCACATCTGTCAGACATGGACTGGAGGCAGCAGCTGCCTTGGAGCTGCAGGATGTGCATGGACCCACTCCCATCCCCCTGAAATCCCACATTTTCACAGGGACACCATTCCAGGGGCACGTTACAGCACACTGGGAGGGGATCCCACTGCCCCAGGGCAGGGCTGGGTGGGGCACTGGGCAGGAATTGTCCCCTGGGAGGGTGGGCAGGCCCTGGCACAGGGTGCCCAGAGCAGCCCCTGCATCCCTGGCAGTGTCCAAGGCCAGGCTGGACATTGGGGCTGGAGCAGCCTGGGACAGTGGGAGGTGTCCCTGCCAGGGCAGGGGGGACACTGGGTGGGTTTCAGGTCCCTGTGAACCCAGAGCAGTCTGGGACTCCACAGTTCCAGGTGACCTTGGAGCCCCTGTGGCAATGCCAGGTCTGGGCAGGGCAGCCAGGCCCCAGCCCGTGCCCAGAAATGCAAATTTATTTTCCTTTCTGGGTCCATGTTTCCCTGTGAGCACACCTTTTCCCTCCACAAGTGATGCACACAAATTACCAGTGCTGAATCTCGGTTTCTCACTTCTTTGTGAATTCTGTTGAAATTCCTGTGCTCCCTCAGCGACGAGGAACAGGTGGGAAACAAGTGTGGAGGCAGCAGAGGAGCCAAACACGGAGTTGTAATAATTCAGTTGTAAATGTCGGCGCTGTGCATGTGTGTGCCAGAACCTTTCTGGAAAATAATTCAGATAAACTCCCATTTGCAGCTTTGCAAACCCAGCACCCCCTAGGACACAGGAGATGAATTCTGTGGTGCTGCCAAAGCCAGGTGATTAATAATTAGCCTTTAAACTTCCTCAGAATTTTTCCAGCTGCTGACAATGCCTTTTTGCTTATAATCATGTCTCACTCACAGCATTACAGGTTTATTTTCTACTGAGTTCTTAAAAATAGGCTTTTGTTAAGCTTCAGCTCAAAAATAATTTTTAAAACCTTGTAACTTAATCAATTTGTCAAATCTGCTCAATCAAATCTACTGACAAAAATAAATGACTGAAAGCAAGCACCACTCCTGTTTCCAGAGGAGATTGGGGCCACATTTCCAGGGCCCAGGAGCTGTGCACAGTGCAGACAATAAAGCAGCAATAATTGTGTCCTCCCACCTGTTCCCATTCAGGTATCGATAAGAACCTTATCAGCCTTTGGAGACACTGATTCATTGTGTTGTGGAGTAGATATGAAAAAAATAAATTCTTGATGGAAGCTGTTAATGTGAATTCCCTCCCTGTTATGCGTATTAAAGGAATTTCAGCCCATCAGGAACTAATCACATTTCATTTTCTCCTATTTTTTTTCACTCATGGTCAACACATACTGGCACAGCTGAGGTGTAGGATAATCAAAGCCTTCTTCATGGTTGAATAAATTTAATACTCTTGCTTCATCAGTGCAGTGTATTAAAAGTCCCCTGGCAGATTTGCCTTGATTGTTGACGGTGTCGCTCCGGAGCCGCGGCGTCTCAGATTTCACCTGCAATGGGGGGCCTGTGCTTTCATTTGTCTGGAACATGACATAAGCAATTGGATTGAAATAGGTTTCTTTGAAAAACACAGCCAGCTGATGAAGTCATAACACAATCTCCACAACCTAAGTGGAGAAATAAGGGAACATTAATTGGGTGTTTGCAGTAGCAGGCAGCACTAATAACACAGGTATTTGGAGCTGTAAATAAGTAATTCAACAATGTAATGTCAAACCAAGTAGATATTTGTTTTATAAACAAACAAATCACAAACAGTTCCACTATGTTTAAAATACTAACTGGCTTTTCTACGGCATAATTTTGTTAGTGGAAGTGCCAGGTCAGTGCTGCAGCTCCCGTGGGGGTGAATCAGTCAGGCCTTTCCTTTCCCTCAGCTCCTGAGGAGCCAGCGCTGGGCTGGAGAGGAGGGAGGAGAGGATTCCCGGGACAGGGAGGCTCCTGCAGCAGGCACGGGGCAGCCTGTGCCACCACCCAGCTGCTGCACAGCTCCAGCCACCTCCACGGGAAATGTCACCTTTGTCCCTGCCGGGCACAGGCTGCACAGAATTAGAAAACACCCAGGCAGAAGTGCTGATTTTCTAGTTCAGGTTTCTGCATTCAGAGCCAGAATGCAATCGGGGTAAAATGTCTCCAGCAGCACTGGAGACAAAATCCAAGAGCCTAAAGCCAGCGCCTGGCTCTGTGATAAATTCAAATGACACCTCTTTGTTAAAGGCCTGGCTGCAACTTATATGGAATTCAATTAAAGTAAAAATATCTATTTTCCTGGTCTTGCTAATAGAACAGCTGGTAATGACCCTGCTTAGAACTCCAAACTTGCTCTGGGGTATATCCAAGGGTGCAGATTCTCCTGTCATTAATAAACCATTTTGTATTCCACTGCACCACCAGAATTGTCTTGGTGAACCTGTGACTGGAAATAAAAAGGCACCGTGAGGAAATGTCCCTCGGTGTTGTTTTTCTGGGAGCAGGTTCCTGCTGGGATGGGGGCAGAGCTCTGGGGTGCAGCAGTGCCCTCAGCACAGCACAGTGCCACCCCATGGGTGACAGCCCTGGTGACAGAGCAGCCCCAGAGGCTCCCACCTCATCAGACACTCACTCCCACCTGCCAGGAGGGAGGGGATTCATCTCCTGGCAGTGGAAACCAGCAGTGCTCAGCCTGCTCCCCACCTGGCAGTGCTCCTGTCCCATCCCTGTCCCATCCCTGTCCCATCCCTGTCCCCAGCTGGGAGCACAGACCTGCAGCTGCCAGTTAAAAAGGTTATTAGGGAAAACACTGAGCTGGTAAAAAGGTATTTATTGTTAGTATGGAGTCTATTACTATGTCATTAGTAATAATAACACCCAGATAATGAATTGAGCTTTTCTCCTAATGACTTGGGGTGTGGAATCTTTCTTTCTAACTTCTGTTCTTCAGAAGACCACACACCAGGCAATTAATATTGTCCCTTGCATGCCCAGGATCCTAACCCCGCTGTGATTAGAGCAAATGAACAATTTGCCATTCAGATGTATTGAGAATAAAACTGGGATGTGACTGAGAGCCGGACTCCTGAGTTGCAAGCTGTAATAATTAACAGCCAGCAGAGAAGCAGGGGAATGGTTTAGAAAGGCCTGGGCTGAAATCCTCTCGAGGGGCTCTGAGAAGCTTGAGCCAGTCTCCCATAATTCAGATTATTTCTTCCTGGATCCCCAGGGAGCCTACCAGGGAGCTGGAGAGGGGATTTCCATCGGGAACTCGTGGCAGGGCAAGGGGGAATGGCTTCCCACGCACTGAGGGCAGGGTTAGGTGGGGTACCGAGGAGAAATTCCACTTGAGAGCTGTGGCTGCCCCATCCCTGCAGGTGTCCCATGCCGGCTGAGACAGGGGGTGGAACAGGATGGGCTTCGAGCTCCCCTCCAACCCAGCCCACTCTGGCAGGCAGCGGGCAGAGGCTCAGGGAGGGGCTCTCCCCGGGGCAGGACTGTCCCTGGTGCCAGGGGCTGTGTGGCACCGTGAGCCCCAGCCCTGCTCGGGCAGCCCCAGGGGCTCTGTGCCCACCTGCTCCTGCCCCCGGGCACCCCCTCCTCCCGGGGACACCCCTGGCCCTGCGTGTCCCCACCCGGGGCTGCCTGAACACACCCTGCTCTCAGGGGAGCTCAGTGGCGCCTGATGACACCAGAGCTTGAAATTACAAAAATGAGAAGGCAAGCAGAAATACCTGGGAGAGTAACAAATAAACCAGCACTAATATTTGTCACGGAGGAAATAACTATTGCAGTCGTTGTGGCAGGAAATGAGGGCGAGTCAGCAGCGCAGTTGTGGCTCTGAAGCAGCAGAACTCGGTGAGCTCCAGCCTCCAGCCCGGGCCCGGGGGCTCGGAACCACAGGAGCGGGAAGGATCAGTAAGGAAAGAGCGAAAGAGCTTTGGGTGGGAGCGTCCCTGCCCTGCCCTGAGGGGAGCACACGGTGCCTCCTGCAGCCTCGGGGACAGCGGCGAGGAGCCAAGCTCCTCTTGCAGGCATTATTTTATTATTTGGGGGGTTTATGGCATTTGTTGGGGTGCCCGTAGTCCCGAACCAGCCTGGGGTTCTGTGGTCCCATCAATAACCCCACGTGGCTGGGACAGCTCCTTTCCTCTTCTCCTTTCTCTGAGGATGCAGAAAAACCCCAAACACTCCCTCTGCTGCTTTCCTGGGAGTTAGTTCTTCCTGCCTCGGCTGGGGAGAAATCCTGCTTTCAACCAAAGCTTATTTATGTTAATTCTGAGGTTTGGAACTTTTAAAAACAGCAATTCCTTCTAGCCTTTGGCTGGCTCCTGCCAACCAGGGCACCTTCAGCCAGAGCCCTCACATCTCCCTTCATCACACACTGACTTATCTCTCTGCAAGGCAAAATAAATAGTTACTGAAGTACATCTTTATGACTCTGGGAAGGCTTGAAATGGTGTTTGTGCAGGCACAATCAGCCCAACAAATGTTACCAGTGAGATTTTGTAAATATCATTCAGGTTCTCAAATGTTTTAAAAGGAAAATGAAGAGCTGCTGAGTGCTGCCAAGGAGAAAAGGAGAGCAAGCCAGGAGAGGTGTGAAAGTGAGGGGTCCAGCCTGGCTCTGCCACCTCCTGCAGCCACGGAGCAACCATGGCTCAGGAATAAATCACCCTTTACTCCTGTATTTGCAGTAAAAAATGACACTTTGCAAACACTCAGAATTAGTCTTTCCCTCCTAACAATTGATTTATTTATTGCCTGGTTTGGGTTTTTTCTTCTCATAATCCCTTTTTTGTTTTCACTCAGTCTGAAGGCGGGAAAAGCCGAGCTGTGAGCTCCTCTGCCTCTGCTGCAGGGAGGGGAGGCTCCCGGGGTGGCACAGCACCCACAGACAGAACACAGGCAGTGTTGTGGGGTTCTCACCTTTGCCACACGTGTTTCTGGGGCCCTTTAACCACATCCTTTGCACAGACACAGTTTGTGTGAGGAAACCTTGGGCTCTGCTCCAGTGGAATGTGTCCCTGCCTTGCTTGGAGCAGGATGAGCTGTAGGGTGCCTTCCAGCCCCCTCCATGGCATGTCTGGGGTTCTGTGACCCCAAATGAGCTGTAGGGTGCCTTCCAGCCCCCTCCATGGCATGTCTGGGGTTCTGTGACCCCAAATGAGCTGTAGGGTGCCTTCCAGCCCCCTCCATGGCATGTCTGGGGTTCTGTGACCCCAAATCCCTGCGTCTGTGAGTCCCTGAGGTCTGGCCAGGCTGCAGGAGCACAGAACACAGCCTGAGCTGGCAGTGGGGACACACTCAGCACACACCACGCTCCTGTCCCTCCTGCAAGTGCGTTTGTTGTGACATTTTCTGTTCTTGCTACAATTTTTGCCACTGCGAGGAGGTGTCTGGGATTGCATTGTCTCATTCTCACATTGCTGTGCCATACTCTGGTGACCTTTTTAATATTCAGTATTTTGGATGGTTGACCATTGCACTCCTCCTCTTCCCATTAAAAGGGGAGCTCAACCTCTTGCAGAGGACTGGGGTGACCAGGCAATTGAAATGAAAAATTCTGAAAAGGTCAGACGAGTGCAGCACTCCACATTTTTCACAAAACACAGGAGCTATTGAAATTCGTCTGCCTCCTCTCTGTGACAAAGGCTGTTCCAGCAGCAAAAATAAAAATAGGTACAACATCAATCTAGTGTTCTGCTAACAGCAGTGCTGCAAAAACGGTGGGGCTGTGTAATTTCTCCCATTGTTATTATGGTTTGTAGCTCCTGCTCCTCTTTGGATGGATTATTGCAGAAATGTAGCAGAAAGCTGAATTTCCATTTGACTAAGGGATCTATTTGTGGTGCTGCTCAGGCTCCCAGCATTTCGGAGACACTCCTCAACTGCCTCGATAAAAAGGTAAAACTCATTCAAATAAGAAACATAAAACATTCTTTCCTGCTTCTTCAGCAACTTTAGAAACATTTCCAGCCCCCTGTCTGCATCAGCATCACTGCCTGCAGTCACCTGCTGCCCGTTGTGCCCCGAATGAACAGCCCAGGAAAGGGCAGGGGGCTCTCAGCCCTGCTCTGTGCAGGAGGAGGAGGAGAGGCAGGGCTGGGACTAACACAGTTCCTGAAAGTGCTATTGAAATTTCATTTTGAAACTGTATTTGGCACATTTCTTCCTTGTGTGATCAATTTTTTTTTGTATATTTGTTTTCAATTGCTTTATTTACCATTATATAATGGTTTATTACTATTCTGCTCTCAGGGATTTAAAATAAAATATAAAATTGCAGAATAATTAGGGTTGGAAGGGACCTTGAGGATTATCTACATTATCAAAAGACCATAAAGGTCACCTGGGTTATCAATCCAAGGCTACTCCCCGTGTGCTGCCCACATTCTCAGGCATGGCCTGCCAGCCCCGGATGGTTTCTGGTCGATGCCTGTACCAGACCACACGAATTTGACCAGAGCTGCCAGAAAAAGAGCAACGAGGTTTGCTGGTGCCTTTCCCAGTTTAAAGGGAAGGAGGTTTAAGGTTGTTCTGGGGACACAGAGACTCCTGGGGACAGGTCAGTGGCAGCCTTGGCAGTGCTGGGGGCACGGCTGGGGGATGACCCCTGAGGGCTTTTCCAATCTCAGCAATTCTGTCATTCCAGGATTCTGGAGGACACGGTTCATCTCTGTGCACTTCATTTTTGCAGGCCTAAAACCCCAATTCCTTTCATCATGGCAGTGCCTGCAGGTGAGCAGAGCAGAGACCCCACAGGTGAGAGCAGGGCCCAGCACTGCAACCCCAGTGCAGCACCTCTGCCTCAGACCCAAACTGCAGACACCCATCCTATTCCCATCCTATTCCCATCCTATTCCCATCCTATTACCATCCCACCCCAGGACAGGCTCTGTGCCCCTGCCCCACCCCAGGACAGGCTCAGTGCCCCACCCCAGGACAGGCTCTGTGCCCCTGCCCCAGGACAGGCTCTGTGCCCCTGCCTGTCCAGCCCTGGCACTCAGCAGTGCCCAGCTGCAGTTGCTGCTGCAGGCAGGAGCTCTCTGCTCACAACAGCTCATTCCATAATCATCCTTCCCATCACACCAGCCCCATTAGCATAAGGAAATGGAGAAGAAATCAAAATGTGGAGAAGAATTTTCTGCGATCCAGGTTTTCCCTTCCCCGAGGAATGAGGGAACAATGGGGAGTGGTGCAGCAGCTGTGCCTCCTGCGCTCAGCTCCTGCACGGCAGCAGCGCTCTCAGGACTCACTCTCACATTCCATCCTCTTCCTTGGCAAGGGCAAATTTCTTAATGGCTTGTAAGCTCGAGCCCCAATAACAGATAAAACAGACTAACCACTTTTTTCTTTGACACCTTTTCCAATTATGTTTTCAAATCTTCTTTGGATTCATTACCTGCTGTAATCCTGCCAATTTGCATCATTTTCTGCCATGCCTTCCCCCTGGAGGCAACCCTCCCTCACACACTGGTGCTGTCAGAGGTGCAGAAATCAGGAACAGTCACAGCATCTCCCCAAAATGGGTTACAGGCATCTCCTCCTCCAGCTGGTTCTGGCTGTCTGCAAGGAGGAGTGACCAGGAGGAAACATCAATAAAATGTCCTTGTCCAAAAGCATCTCCAAGCAGTTGCAATAATTCCCCCACCCCTGTGGGAATCACCTCTGCTTTCTGGAGGCACTCAATAAATGAGAAGCAGCAAATCAGGGATCCTGCAAGGCCAGGGCTGCAGCTCACAGGGCACAGGTCATAAAGATCACTCACTCCTAACTGCAGGCCCAGAACCACTGCCTGGGAGATGGTAAAATCAGGCCTTGATTTTGGCATTTTGCCTTATTTTGCCACTCAGACACAGCAGTGAATAACTGCAAACAGCTATGTTAATTTAGCCTTGGTGGCTACTACCAGCCCTAACTCTTTAAGGTTAAAATGAAATTAAACACCTTAATAGGTTGGAAAGAAAAAATTTAAATGCTATTGACAATCTGCAAGTTCCCCAATGCCAAACACAAATTATGGGCATGACCTCTTTCTCTTTATATTAACTGACTGCTGAGCTTAAAGTCCTGGTAAACACTTCCAAAGTCCCTCCAGCAGCAGTCCTGAGCAGTGCCGAGCTAAGAGCCAAGAAATCAGGTGGCACTGCCCCCTTGGGCTCAGTGTGCTTCGTGCCAATTCCGTGTTCAGAGCCCAATGCAGCGAGGTCAGGAGTCAGGTATTTATTCATGGAGTGTGGCACACAATCACAGACCCAGTGAAACACTTACTCTGTGCTTTAGCACTGGAATTGGGGAAGAAAACACTTCATTTCAGTCCTGTGGATATCCCCATCACTTCCACCCCAAAATCCCAGCATATTTCTGGATGGTCCTCGTGCAAAGGATGGATTCTTACCCTGTGTGCAAGGGAACACCGTCCCTGTCTCCAGGATTTTGAGGAAAAGCTTTCAAGCAGATGGGAATTCTCTTTTCCCTCCAATAAGAGGGAACAAGAACTTGTCTTCTAGAGCAAGAGTTTTGTAGAAGCAAGCAGTTAGACAATTTCTAATTGCCTCGAAAGTCATTAAAAATTACAATACCTCCTTGTGCTTGTTTTTACTTGCTGATTGATTTCTGCCTTTTAGGATGACAAATCTTGACATTTCAAAAGGAATAGTCATAAGAGTTAAGATGATGAATCACAGAAGCTAAATTTTATAGGTGTAAAATACCTGTCCAGGGGCAACACTCACACATAAGCATTGAGAGAACATTTTAAATCAGAGTGGTTTGGTTTGGGAGGGACCTTAAACCCACCCAGCCCCACCTCAGCCATGGCAGGGACACCTCCCAGTGTCCCAGGCTGCTCCAGCTCCAGTGTCCAGCCTGGCCTGGGGCACTGCCAGGGGTGGGGGGGGGGGGGGGGGGGGTGGGGGGGATGGCAGCGTGTTCTGCCCCTTCTGGGAATGTGCCTGGACACCCCCCTGGGCTGGGGATGCCCCTCAAGGTCACTGCTCGAGGCTGAGCAGAAGAGATTTACCCTCAGACATCAGCATAACTTCAATATCTACTTGATAATTATCAAGCTGCCTTTGAAATTACTGATTTAATAAGTAGTGCACTGTAATTGTAGTTATAACTACCTACATTGTGTAGCAGATAATTCTGATTAAGGTCCTTTATTCTAATCATTATAATCATCAATTGAAATAACTAATTCATTTTGCATATATCTGGTTTGCCACCCTTAATCCTGCAGGACAGATTTGTGGAGAGGTTCAATTGCACTTGTGTAATCCTTTAAATAAACCATTGACCAAGCCTGGGACTAAAATGAGACCCAGCCAGCCCCGTTCTCCTCTCTGAGAGGGACTTTGGGAAGCAGGGGGTCCTTTCTGCTCCTTGGGGCAGGGATGGAGCAGAACCTCCTCCCTGTGAGAGGAATGGAGCAGAACCTCCTCCGTGGGGCAGGGATGGAGCAGAACCTCCTCAGTCCCAGTGTCCCTCAGCCCCAGTGTCCCTCTCTCAGTCCCCGTGTCCCTCTCTCAGCCCCAGTGTCCCTCTCAGTCCCCGTGTCCCTCTCAGCCCCAGTGTCCCTCTCTCAGTCCCAGTGTCCCTCTCTCAGCCCCAGTGTCCCTCTCTCAGTCCCAGTGTCCCTCTCAGTCCCCGTGTCCCTCTCTCAGTCCCCGTGTCCCTCTCTCAGTCCCCGTGTCCCTCTCTCAGCCCCAGTGTCCCTCTCTCAGTCCCAGTGTCCCTCTCTCAGTCCCCGTGTCCCCTCCTCACGGCTCTGCTGCCGCCCCGGCCCCGAGCTCAGCCCCTTCCCTCATCCCTTCCCGAGCGGGAGCTGCCGGTGCCGATAATTACAGGAAAGGTTTTCAAACACACGGTTCCTAACTGACACATGCTCGGCTCTTGATGTGTTCTGTGCCTGTTCTCATTAAATTTTATACACAGCAAACCCGAACAAAAAGCTTGTGCAGTGTTAGGGAACAATGATTCCTTTTTGCCAGTAAAGAGGAGATTTATGGGGAAAATCACTTAAATCTGACAGTCACTGACATCAGTTCTTAGTTCATGAAAAGTGAGTGGGACCTGATGGATCCTCTTCTTTTCATCAGAACGCTGCTGTTTTTCTTGTCTTGGCTGAGAGTGGGAAGTGAATAATGAGCATGTTGCTGATTAAAAAACCCCTTACCTTCAACTTTGGCCAAAATTCTTTGCACTTATGACATGAATCGTTAAAAAAAATTCTGATTGCACACCCCAAAACATTTCATTAAAGAGCATTTTTTTCAAGCACCTTTTCGGGAAAAAAAAAAATCTAAAATAATTTTTTTCTGTGAGTGCAGCGGCCACAGCAGGGGGGCACAAAAGAGGCTGATTTTGAAAAGATGCCCAGGGGAGGGGGAAGCTCCACCCTGGCACGAAGGAGAGCCCTGCCTGCACACAGCACCAGAGGGGTGCGCAGAGCCCCTGCAGCCTCCAGCCTTCCAAAACAACAGAGTGCACAGTGCAGAGGCAGCTGCAGGGACAGGGTGTGAGCCAGGAGGGACTGGGCTGAGCCAGGGAACTGTGTCTGCCCACCCTGGTCCCGCAGGAACTGCCTCTGCCCACCCTGGTCCCGCAGGAACTGCCTCTGCCCACCCTGGTCCCGCAGGAACTGCCTCTGCCCACCCTGGTCCCGCAGGAACTGCCTCTGCCCACCCTGGTCCCGCAGGAACTGCCTCTGCCCACCCTGGTCCCGCAGGAACTGCCTCTGCCCACCCTGGTCCCGCAGGAACTGCCTCTGCCCACCCTGGTCCCGCAGGAACTGCCTCTGCCCACCCTGGTCC
>VZUI01054005.1:0-15208 GCA_013401135.1 Cettia cetti
TTGGGGAATTTGGGGGGAGTTTTGAGAGATTTTGGGGGATTTGGGGGCAGTTTTGTGGGATTTGGGGGGAATTTGTGGGATTTGGGGGTATTTTTGGGGGTTTAGGGATAATTTTGGGGAATTTGGGGGGAGTTTTGAGAGATTTTGGGGGATTTGGGGGCAGTTTTGGGGGATTTGGGGGGAATTTGTGGGATTTGGGGGTATTTTTGGGGGTTTAGGGGATTTGGGGAGGGGGCACTTACCGGGCATGGGCCCCCCCGGGGGGAAGTGCTGCATCTTGGGCGGGGGGAAGCCGTTCATGGGGCCGGGGCCCAGCAGCCCGTGGGGAACTGTGAAAAAAAGAACAAAAAAAAGGGGGTTAGAAACACCCCAAAAAAGTTGGGGACCCCCCTCAGTGTAAGCAGTTTGGAGACCCCGCAATTTAACCCAAATTAAGGGGGTTTGTTTTGGTTTAAGGGATTGTGAGGTCACCCCAATTTAAGGACACCTCACAAAGTCACCGCCATTTTAGGGGTGTCTCCCCCCCATTGTCACCCCTTGTGACCCCAATGTCACCCTAAAGGTGGTGGCCTCAAATTGAGGGGAACCCCAGGAGAGGGACAATATCACCAAGGTGTCCCCAAGTTAAGGAAAACCCCAAAATTTCTCCTAGACTCAGAGACAGTGTCCCCAAAACATGTCCCCAAAGGCAGGGACAGCTTCAAATCACCCCAAAAATCCTGGGTATTGTCCCCAAAAGTGTCCCCAAGGCAGGGACAGCTCCAAATCACCCCAAAAATCCTGGGTATTGTCCCCAAAAGTGTCCCCAAGGCAGGGACAGCTTCAAATCACCCCAAAAATCCTGGGTATTGTCCCCAAATGTGTCCTCAAGGCAGGGACAGCTCCAAATCCTGGATATTGTCCCCAAATGTGTCCCCAAGCCATGGACAGCTATAAATCCCCCCAAAAATCCTGGATATTGTCCCCAAATGTGTCCCCAAGGCAGGGACAGCTATAAATCCCCCCAAAAATCCTGGATATTGTCCCCAAATGTGTCCCCAAGGCAGGGACAGCTTCAAATCACCCCAAAAATCCTGGGTATTGTCCCCAAATGTGTCCCCAATGCAGGGACATTCCCAAAATTCACCTCAAGAATGTCCCCAACTCTTGTCCCCAAGCCACGAGCACCCCAATATCCCTGTCAGTGTCCCCAAATGTGTCCCCAAGGTGTCCCCAAGGTGTCCCTCACCTCCTCCAGGCCCCCCCGGGGGCTGTGCCTGCAGGTTGCCCAGCAGGTGTTTGATTTTGTCGGAATAATCCGGCTGCTTCAGCAGCTCCTCAGCCTTGTGGCTGCTGGGGCCACCCTGAAGAGAGAAAAGAAGAAGAAAATGAGGGAAAAAGGGTAAAAAACAGGCAAAAACAGGGGGGGGAAATGAGAAAAACTAAGGGGGAAAAGAAAAGGACAAGGGGGGAAAGGGAAAAAGAAAGGGAGAAAAAGAGGGGAAAAAAGAGGGGAAATAGAAGGGAAAAAATGGTAAAAAAAAAAAGGCAAAAACAGGGGGAATGGGAAAAAAAATGAGAGAAACTTAGGGGAAAAAGAAAAGGACAAGTGGGGAAGAGAAAAAGAAGGGGGGAAAAAGAGGGGAAAAAATGGAAAACAGAAGGGAAAAAGGGGTAAAAAAAAAGGCAAAAACAAGGGGGGAAATGGGAAAGGAAAAAGGACAAGTAGGGAAGGGAAAAAGAAAGGGGGGAAAAAAGAGGGGAAAAAAGAGGGAAAACAGAAGGGAAAAAAGGGTAAAAAAACCAGGCAAAAATGGGGGGAAATGGGAAAAAAAGAGAGAAACTTAGGGGAAAAAGAAAAGGGCAAGGACAGGGAAGAGAAAAAGAAAGGGGGAAAAAGAGGGGGAAAAAAAGAGGGAAAACAAGAGGGGTAAAATGGGGTTTAAAGGGGGGAAAAATGCAGTTAAAAATGGGGGGAAACATGGGAAAAAAAGAAGGTGAGGGAAGGCAAAAATAGGGGTTCCATCCTTTTATTCCCTCCCAAATCCCACAGATTTGGGGTTTCACAAATTGGGATGTCCCAATTTTGGGTGTTCCCTAAATTTGCGATGTCCACAATTTGTGCCCCCTCCCCGATTTTGAGTTGTCCCAAATTTGGGCTTCTCAAAGGATGGGGACGATCCCAAATTTATCACCCCAAATTTGTGACCTCCACAATTTTAAATTCCAACCCCTGATTTTGGGCTTTCCCACGGTTTGGGGGGGGGGGATGACCCCACCCACCCCCCCCTCAATTTGTGCCCCCCCCCCACTCCTCCCACCCTCCCCAAAATTTTGGGGTTCCCCTGTTTTTGAGGGGGGGTTACCATGATGGAGCTGAGGATCTCCTGCATGTTGATGGGGGCGTTTTGGGGGGGTCCTGGGGGGCCTTTGCCAGCCCCGACGCTGCCCATGAGGTTGGCAAGGACTGGGGGCAGTTTGGCCCCTGCCCCTGGCTCCGGGGAGGCCGCGGAGTTCCCGGGATCCAGCCCCTCGGGATAGGCCCCGTCCTCACCCGAGCAGTCCTGGGGGGGCACAAACCGAGGGGATCAGGAAAGGCATTTTGGGGTTTTTTTTTTAGCTTTTTTAAGAATTTTTTTTAAGTTTTTTTGGGTTTTTTTTTTTTTGAAGTTCTTACCTCGTCCAAGGGGATGAGTTTGGGTGGGAGCGGCTCGTAGGATTCTGGGTCGGGTTCGTGAGGGCTGTCAGGAATGCTGAGGGGGTGAAAAATGAGGTGGAAAAAAAGTCAGTGGGTTTCTGGGATCCCAAAGGATTTGAGGCCCCAAAAGCTTCCTACCCCCACATTTTCAGGTTTAGAATTTCCAGTTTTGCATGTGCCAGAAATATTGGCTTCTCCACGAGCTTGGGTGTCCCTCAAAATAGTCCCAAAATGCAGCCAAAGTTTCCCCCAAAAAGGGACAAAATGATCCCAAAATGGTCCCCAAAGAGAGGCTCAAAGTGACAAAAGGCACCTAAAATATCCCTGGAATAATTCCCAAAAGCGTTCCTAAAAAAAGACTCAGAGCATCCCCAAAAAGAGGCTCAAATCATCCCCAAAATGGGCCCTAAATTCCTCACAAAATTGTGCTCAAAGTATCCCCCAAGGTGCTCCTAAAACTGCACCCAAAATGTCCCCAAAAAAGTCTCAAAGTGCTCCCAAAATTCCATATAAGGCGTCCCCAAAAGGTCTCCCAAAGTGTCCCCAAAAGATCCCCCAAAGTCCTCAGAAAATGGCATGCAAAATATCCCAAAAAGTCTCAAAGTGCTCCAAAAATTCCCTATAAAGTGTTCGCAAAATGTCTCCCCAAATGCCCCTAAAATGTCCCTCCAAGTATCCCCAAAACAGCCCCCAAAGCCCTCACAAAATGGCAAACAAAATGTCCCGTAAGAGTTTTAAAGTATTCCAAAATTTCCCTATAAAGTGTTCCCAAAATGTCCCTCAAAAGTGTCCTCAAAACCGCTCCCAAAGCTCTCACAAAATGTCCCCCAAAACCACACAAAATGGCGCCCAAAGCCCTCACAAAATGTTCCACAAAACCATCACAAAATGGCACCCAAAGCCCTCACAAAATGTTCCCCAAAACCCACAAAAAATGGCACCCAAAGCCCTCACAAAATGTCCCCCAAAACCCACAAAAAATGGCACTCAAAGCCCTCACAAAATGGCGCCCAAAACCCTCACAAAATGTCCCCCAAAACCCACACAAAATGGCGCCCAAAACTCTCATAAAATGGCCGCCAAATCACCCTCACCATCCCCTGACAGAAAATCCCCTGTTCTTCAGCAGCTCCAAAAGGAGATCTGGGCTGTGCCACCCCCTGCCATTTCCCAAATTCCCCATAAATCCCCCTGGAATTCTCCCTCACCTCTCCTTGGAGAGGAAGATCTCCTGAAGGATGCCCTTGACGCGTTCGGCCTGCGTGAAGCGCTCGCGGCTGCCGCTGCCGGGGATGACGAGCGGAGCCGGCAGCTCCAGGGTCTTGGGGTAGGCCCAGGGCACTTTCTCCTCCATGGAGTCGTGGCTGAGGCGCCGCGCCGTCTCGAAGGCGTGCCGGTCCTTCAGCATCTCCCGCTTGGCCGCCTCGCCAAAGTCCTTGATCTTGTTCACGTTCACTGTGAGGGGGGATATTTGGGATCGGTGAAAATAAATCCTGGGATTGGCTTGTTTTGGTTTGTGTAGGGTTGGAAAAGTTCCAAAATGGCACTCAATGGGCTCGCAAAATGGCGCCCGAAGCATCCACAAAATGGTCTCCAAAGTGTTCAGAAAAAGGGGCCCAAAGTGTCCACAAAATGGCTCTCAAAGTGCCCACAAAATGATGCCCAAAGTGCCCATAAAATGGTCACCAAACGTTCCCTAAAATGCATCTAAATTGCTCCCAGAATGTTCCTAAAATAGCATCCAAGGGTTCCCACAAAATGGCTCTCAAAGTGTCCACAAAATGGCTCCTAAAATGTTCCCAAAAAGGAACCTGAACTGTCCCTAAAATGACTCCAAAATGGCACCAAGCGTTCTCACAAAACAATCCCAAAATGGCGCCCAAAGGCTCCCACAAAAAGGGAGCCAAAGATCCCCATAAAATGGCCCTGAAATGATCCCAAAATGGTGCCAGAGATCCCTCGAGGGATCCAAAGGGATGCTGGGGGAAAACTCGGGGGTTTCACAGGGAATTTCGGGGTAAATTCTGGGTGTTTGTGCTCACCTCGCTCGGTCTCGTCAAGCTCGAAGTAGAAGTACTCGCGCAGCCGCCCCTCCTCGGGCCATGACACCGATTTCTTCTTGCGGGCCCTGCGCGGGGCCGGGCCCCCCTCTGAGGGGACATCGGTGGCCTTGGAGTCACCCCCTGTCTCTGACGAGCCTGAGGGGACACCGAGAGAGATCAGCAAAGGGGGATGCCAAAAATGTGGGGTTTGATCCCAAAATGGCACCCAGGGAGTGATGAAATGGTGACCAAAAAGGGGCAAAGTGACACCAAAATGGCGCCTGGATCGTTGGCAGAAAGGGATTTGAAGTGTTCTCAAAATGGCGCCGGAATGCTCCCAAAAGAAGGATTCCAAGTGCTCCTAAAATGTCCCCCAAATCCACCTTAAGTCTTTCAAACACCCCCAAAACGCCTCTATACTGTCCCCAAACCCAGCCTAAACTCTCACAAGCACCCTCAAAACGCCTCTATACTGTCCCCACACCTCAAACCATCCCCAAATCTCCTCAAACTGTCCCCAAACCATCCCTAAACTGTCCCCAATCCACCCAAACTGTCCCACAGCCCCTGAAACTGCTCCCAAACCCACTCTAAAGTCTCCCAAACATCCTCAAAACGTCTCTAAACTGTCCTTAAACTGTCCCCAGCCCCCCGAAACTGTCCCCAGCCCCCCCAGTCCGTACCTGTGTCCATGGGCTCGGGCACCTCGATGGCTGGCACAGGTGTCCCCGGCCTGTCCGTGTCCATGGGCTCTGCAGCTGCTGGCTCTGGGGACGAGGGTTTGGCTGTGCTGGGCTCTGGTGCTGGCTTCCCCTCGAAGGGGCTGGGCTGGGGGAGCATGAGGTGAGTCAGAACAGAGTGGTTTTACCCTAAAATGATGCCTAAAGTGTCCCCAAAATGGCTCCCAAAGTGTCACCAAAATGGCGTCCAGAGTGTTCTCAAAATGGCCGCCAAATTGTCCCACAGGAAGGGAATCAAAGAGGTCACAAAATGGCACCCAAAGAGGTCGTAAAATGGCCGCCAATGCATTCACCAAAAGGCACTTAGTGTCCCTAAAAAGGGACTCAAAGTGTTCACAAAATGGCTGCCAAAAAAGTCCAAAAGTATTTGCAAGAATGGCACCCAAAGCATCCCCAAAATGGTCCTTAAGTTGTTCCCCAAATGGTCCCAAAATGTCCCTTAAAATACGCCCCAAATTGGTATCCTAAATGGTGCCTAAAAAGTAACATAATGTCCCCAAAAAAGGACTCAAAATACAACATAATAGTCCCAAAATGGTTTGCAAATGACCCCCAAATGTTCTCAAAAAAAGGATTCAAAATATCCACAAAATGGCTCCCAAAAGTGGCCCCAAAATGTCCCCAAAGTGTCCCTCACCTTGGCCGCCGTTGGGGAGAGAACTTTTTTCTTCTTCTTGATCTTGATGCCAGGGACAGGTGCTGAGTTCAGGGCGTCCAGGAACCCAAGGCCTTCCATAGCTGGGGGGAGAGAAGAGGGGTCACCAAAAAACCCCAAATTCACCCCAAAATGGCACCCAAATCCACCCTAAAAAGGATCCCAAATCCACCACAAAATAGCTCTGAAATTACACCTAAAATTACTCTGAAGTTCACCTCAACACTGGCACCTAAATCACCTTTCAAACCTGGACCCAAGTTGTTCTCAAAATGGGACCAAAATTGGTCCCAAATTGTTCCTAAATCAGTCCCAAAATGGCATCCAGGTACCACACAAAACCACCCAAACTGTCCCCAAAAATGACTCCCAGACGGAACCCAGGTGCCCCCAAAATGGCATTAAAGTCTACCCTGAAAAGGTGTCAAATATCACCTGAATTGTCCCCAAAATGGCACCAAAATGTCCTCAAAACCAAGCCCAAAATTTCCTCAAAATGAAAACACAAATGGCACTAAGTCAACCCCAAAATGGCACCCAGGTGTCCTGAAACCCCCACAAGGTGTCCCAAAATCTCCCAAAATCGCCCCAAACTCACGCTGTGGGGGGATGATCTTCACTTTGATCTCCTTGGCTGCGTTTGGGGCCGTGTTTAGGGGTTTGTATTTCTTCTCTGCCAGAGGAGCCTCCCCGGGGGCAGTCGGGGCGCTGCGGGGAGGAAAAAGGGTCAGGACCCCCCAAAACCCTCTGAGATTGACTCCAAAACCACCCCAATGGCCCTGAAACTCTCCCCAAAAACCCCAGAACTGACCCCACAAAATGGCCTCAAAGTAGCCACAAAATAGACCTGAGATTGACCCAAAAAAGCCATGAAACCACCCCTTAAAACGACCCCAAAACCACACCCAAAATGGCCCTAAAACTCCCCCTCAAACTGGCCCAGAGACCCCCAAAAAACCCTAAAGAACTCCTGAAATCATCTCTAAAACTGGCCCCAAACCAGCCTTGAGGCCCCCCCAAAAATTCCCATCTTCTTCCAAATCATCCCCAAATCCCCCAAAAGCAGCTCTGAGCCTCCCAAGTGAGCTCTGAGCCCCCCCCAAACTGGCCCTGAGACCCCAAAAATGGCCCCAAATCCCCCCAAACCCCCACCTCTGCCTCTTGACCGGGACAGGTTTCAAGTTGTATTTGTCGGATGAGGATGAGTTTGGTTTCTTCACTGGTGCCAGTGACGGCGTCTCCAGCTCCAACCCTGAGGGGAAAAAGGATCAGAAATCCCCAAACAGCCCCAAAAATCCCCCAAACGGCTCCAAAACCAACCCTAAAATGGCCCCAAATCGCTAAAACCCCAATAACAGAGCTTGAACAGCTCCAAATTCTCCCAAACCAACCCCAAATCCATCTCAAATCAGCCCTGAATTTCCTGAACGATCCCCAAATCCACCCCAAACTCCCCCAAAACAGCCCCACCTCCACCACAAATTCCCCAAATTGCCAAAACCAGCCCGAATTTCCCTTAAAACCAGTCTTAAATTTTCAAAAAGAGCCTTGAACTGCCCCAAACTCCCCTAAAAGAGCCCAAACTCACCCCAAATCAGCCCCAAATTCCCCAAACTCCTTCCAATTTCATCCCAAATCCCCCAAATTCCCCCAAATCCCATGTATCCATACCTGTGGAGCGGAACTTGGCGTGGCTGGGGGCCGTGGTCCGCAGGGATTTGGGTTTTTCTCTTTTTTTTTCGGGCATTTCCTCACTTTTGGCCTCATTTTTGGCCTCCTGAGGCTTCTCTGGGACGGGGGTTTTGCTTTTGTTTTCCTCTTTCCTCTTCTTTTTATCCCGTTCTAGGGTGGGAAAAGGGCATGGGAAAGGGGGTGAGGGGATTTTTGGAGGATTTTGGAGGAATTTTGGGGGGTTTTGAGGGAATTTTATGGGATTTTGGGGCTCACCTGTGGGTTGAGAGCTGCTCTGGGAGCGGATCACCCCCATCCAGTCACTGACCAGGATGGAGGCCAGGCGGCGAAGCTCTGAGGGGTTAATTGAGAATTAATCATTAATTAATCAGTCATTAATCACTGATTAATCAAGCAGAGGGTGGGGAACATGACCTAGAGGAGGTTGGGGGGGGTTCCAGGTAGATTTGGAGGCTCTGAGGGTTTTTTGGGGGAGTCCCAGGAGGATTTTGATGGTCTGAGGGAGGTTTTGGGGTTTTGGGGTGGATTTGGGGGTCCCAGGGGGATTTTGGGGGGGTCTCAGGGGGTCTCTGCTCACCTTCATCATCGCTGGACTTGCTGAGCTGCTTCACCAGCTTGGCCGTGTTGTTCTGGAAAAGAAATGAGGGGTCAGGAGAGGACAAAAGGAACCCCGGGGGACAAAAAAAGCAACCCAGGGGAGACAAAAACCAATCTGCGAGTCCCAAGGGCCACCTGTGGTGTCCCCAAGTGCCACCCAAGTGTCCCCAAAGCCCCCCAGACCTGCTTGAGGTGGTCGACGGTGAGCGGGAGGTGCTGCAGGGTGAGCAGCAGCTGCTGCAGGAAGGGGACGTTGTTGGCGGCCTTGGAACCCGTCAGCCATGTGTTGAGCAGCTTGTACCCCCCAATCCGGATGAATCTGAGGGGAAAAAGTGGGAATTCCATCCAAATCTGACCAAGAAAACCTCAAATCCATCAAAATCCACCCGAACCCAAAAAAAAATCCCGTCAAAATCCACTTAAAAACCATCAAAATCCAACTAAAATCCAGTTTTTCATGTGGTTGCTTGGCCACAATAAATCTGAGGGGGAAAAGTGGGAATTCCATCCAGATCTGGGCAGGAAAACCTCAAATCCATCAAAATCTACCAGAAATCTAAAAAGAATCCTGTCAAAATCCACTTAAAATCCACCGAAATCCAACTAAAATCCACTTTTTCATGTGGTTACTTGGCCACAATAAATCTGAGGGATATAAGTGGGAATTCCACTGGGAAAACCTCAAATCCATCAAAATCTACCTGAATCCACTGGAAATTCCCCAAAAATGCACTAAAAATCCACATAAAAACCACCTTTCTATGTGCTTACTTGGCCAGGATGAATCTGAGGGGAAAATGTGGGAATTCCATCCAGATCTGGCCAGGAAAACCTCAAACGCACCCAAATACACCCAAAAGTTCCTAAAAATTTACTCAAAATCCACCTAAAATCCAGTTTTTCATGTGGTTGCTTGGCCACAATAAATCTTAGGGGGAAAAGTGGGAATTTCATCCAGATCTGGCCAGGAAAACCTCAAATCCATCAAAATCCACCTGAAAACCCCCAAAAGTTCACTAAAAATCCACATAAAAACCACTTTTCTATGTGGTTACTTGGCCAGGATGAATCTGAGGGGAAAATGTGGGAATTCCATCCAGATCTGGCTGGGAAAACTTCAAACACACCCAAAAGTTCCAAAAAATTCACTCAAAATCCACCTAAAATCCAGTTTTTCATGTGGTTGCTTGGCCACAATAAATCTGAAGGGAAAAAGTGGGAATTTCATCCAGATCTGGCCAGGAAAACCTCAAAGCCACCCAAATTTACCCAAAATTCACTCAAAAATCCCCTCAAAAATCGCACTTTTCCACGTTCTTACTTGTTTAGGATGTCCTGGGCCCGGGTCTGCAGGAGGATGTTCAGGTAAATGCAGCGACTCACCATCTTCTGGGAGTCCTTCATCAGGCTAATTAAAAGTAATTAATAATTATTAGAGGCAATTAATAAAAAAAAAAGGGTATCAGAGTCCCAAAAATGGGTGTTTTGGGGGTCCCACCTGAATATTTTGGAAATGCCATCCATGGTTTTGACCTCCCCATCCCGGCCTAGGAAACAATCGAGGCCCTTGAGGAGCTCCTTGGGGTCGATGGGGCCGGAGCCCATGGCAGGAACAGCCTGGAAAAAAAAGGAAAATGGGAAAAAAAAGGGGTTAGGAGCAGGGGGAGATATTGGAGAATCAAGGTACACAAAAATTCCTGTGGTAAAATGAGATCTCAGTGGGGGTCCTGAGAGCAAAATGGGGGAAATCGGCAAAAAAAGAGGGAAATGGGCCCTAAAAACGGAAATAATCGACCTCAAAAAGCTGGAGAACAACCCCAAACATGGGGAAATAGTTCCTAAAAACCTAGAAATTTACCCTAAAAGATGAAAGCCAACCCCAAAAAAGTGGAAAACCACCCCACAAAGTTGGGAATCAATCTCAAAAAGCAGGAAATCAAACCTAAAAGGCAGGAGATTGATGTCAAAATGAGGGAAATTAACTCCAAATGCTCGACAAACACATCAGAACACCAGAAACAACCCTAAAAAGGTGGGAATTGACCCCAAGAAGGTGGAAATACGCCTCAAAAAGCTAACCATCACCCCAAAAAGCTGGAAAACAACCCTAAAATCACAGAATTCTGCCCCAAAAAGGAGGAAAACAACCCCAAAAAGCTGGAAATCAACACAAGAAAGAGAGAATCAACCTCACAAGCTGGAAATCAACCCTAAAACCTGGGAAAACCACCTCAAAAAGCTGGAGAACAACACAAAAAAAGGGAAATCAACCTCAAAGTGCTGAGAATTGCCTCCAAGAATATGGAACACAGCCTTAAAAACCAGGAAACCACCCTCAAAAAGCTGGAAATAGGCCCCAAAAAGCTGAAAATCAACCCTAAAATGATGGAAAATTACACTAAAAAGGGAGAAGTCAACCACGAAAGTGAGAAATCAACTCCAAACCCCCAGAAATCAACCTCAAAAAAGCTGGAAAATGACCCAAAAAGATGGGAATTGTCCCCAAAAAGGGACCCCCCCAAGGGACACTGGGGGGAGTCACAGCCCCCCCTTCCCCCTCTGTTGCCATTACAAGAGCCTCGTTTATTAATTAATAAAGGAATTAGTTAAAATATTAAATATTAACATGAGGGATGGGGATTTAGGGTCACACATGTGGGGGGGTGACACAAACCCTGAGGCCCTCCCTTCAAATTTTTAATTTAAAAGCGAATTAAAGCCGTTAACTAAAAAAAGAGACAAAATCTGTCATTTCCAAGTTTTTTTTCCCCATAATTTCATTAATTTTTTGTTAATTGATGAGCAGAACAAGGGTCTGGGGTGGGCTTTTCAATCACAACCATCCCCCAAGTTTAATTAAGCAGGGGGTTAATTAACAAGTCACCATTTAAGTAAGGGCCACATTTGGGGGTGTCACACCTCCCCCCAAACTCAGGCCATAATTAAACCCTGACTGATGAACCAACCATTCATTAACACCTCGTTAATTAAGGCCAAACCCCCCCCTTAATGACCCGATGCTCATTGACCCCAATCCGAATTCCTCCCCCCCCCTTCCTGGGGGGGTTTCAGGCTCTGACATCATTAATCACCACTAATTAAAGCTTAATTATGACCCAGTTTCCTTAATGAGAACAGAGGGAGGAGCTGGGAAGGCTTTTTGGGGTTAAGCCTCTCAAAAAACTCAATTTTTTGGAGTGAAAACTCCCCTGAAATGTAAATTTTTGGGGTGAGGGCAGCACCCAGAGCTGGCGTTGGTTAAGTGTTTCCCCCCAGTGTTAATTATTAAAGGATACAACCCTTAATTATGAGAAAAGATTAATTAGAGAGAGGGTCAGCAAAACCACCCCTCTGCAACAACACAAGTTAAACCAGCACAAAACACCCCAAAAATAAAGGGGGAAACCTCAAAATTTGGAGATTTAACCCCAAATTTTCACTGTAACCTTTGACCCCCACCCCCAAAAATGAGCAGAGAGGGGGTCCCAGCACTGGGGGAGGGGCAAAACCCCCTCCCACAAAAGGTTTTTGGGTCCACTCCCTCATTTTTGGGGTCCCACAAAGGCAAAGCCCAACCTTCCCCCCCTTAAAGCAGCTGGGGATCCCCAAAATTCCCCCCAAAAAAGGGGGGAAAATCCCATTTTTGAGGATGGGGGAATTCCCAGCTCATTAAATTGTGAGGGGGCATTGGGTGCGTCAAGGCCTGACCCCCCCTCCCCAAAATTAGGTTTTTACAGCATTTTTTTGACTCATTTTAGCCCCAAAAAGGTGGTTTGGGGGGGAAATTTAGGGGGGAGACTGCCCGTGCCCCCCCCAAATAGGAAATGCTACCACTGGGGAGAAAAGGATGGAATTTGGGGGGAATTAATACCAAATAAATGGGTTTATTCCCCAAAAAAAGGGAATTTTCGGGGGGGATATCTGTGGTTTCCACCCAAATCCGTCGAATTCTGGGGATAAAAAAGAAGGAAAAACCCAACTCCCGACTGCTGCATGCACCAGGAGAGGGAAAAGGGGGGAAAAAAAGGGAATTTTGGATGTTTAAAAACCCTGGATCCAAAGGCCGTGAAATGGAATTAAGCCCAAAAAAAAAAAAAAAAAAAAAAAAAAAAAAAAAGAGGATTTTTTTGCTTACCCGGGTTGTGGCTGTTCCCTCCCTTTGCTGAGGTAAAGCTTCCTAAGCTGCAAAAACGGGGCAAAACCATTGAAAATCGGGAAAAAAATGGAGTTTTGGGGGTGTTTTCCCTCCCAAAATTCCTATTTTTGTTTTGGTGTGTGTGAGGAAAGGGGAGGCAGGGGGGTTGAAGCCCAGTGGTAGCATTTCCCTGTCACGATAAATTCAATGTTATTAAAAGCTCCAGGACACTGCTCCCCCCAATCCCAAATTCCCCAAAACCCCCCTGAAATCCCTCTAAAAAAACCCCACATTAAAAAAAAAAAAAAAAAAAAAAAAAAGGGAAAAGGGAGAAAAAAAGATAAAAATCCTGTGGAAAAAAGGAAAAAAAAAAAAAGAGGATTTTGTGGGTCCTGCAGGTGGAAGGGGGGAGTTAAAAAAAGGATATTGGGAAAAGGGGGGGCTAAAAAAGGGGGGGGGGAAATGAAATTTTAAGGGGGGGCCCCCACGGTGGGAGGGGCATCAACAGCGAGGCCTCGGCGCCATTTTAGAGCTTAGAAAAATACCCCAAATTTGGCGAGTTTTGAGGCATTTTTGAGCAATTTTGGGAGGATTTTAAAAAGGAGGGGGGACACATAGACACAAGAGACATAGAGAAATCTGTTAAACCCCCTTTCCCCCGCCACGAACTAAATCCTTTAAAAAATCCCTCTAAAATCAGGAGTAAACACCTCTAAAATTAAGATTTTTCTTTTTAAAGGAAAAAAATGCAACGCGAAGGGGGGGTGTTGCAGCTGTAATAAAAAAAAAAAAAAACAACAAAGCCCCAAACTCGCGGAATTAATGGCGGGAGGGGGGGAAATAAAATTTCCGGATTGTGGAAAAACAAAGAGCAGGCGCCATTTTGGAGCTGCCCTAGCAAAGGTTCTGAAGGGGAGGGGGGGAGGAACATTTAAAACGATTTTCTGAGGGAAAAAAAGCAGAATTTGGGAAAAACTCGGCCTGCCTAGCAATCTTTATTGCTAGATTGCAAACCCCCCCACCGAGTCCAAATTTCAAATTTCACCCAAATCCCGAAATTCCCACTCGAATTTTTAACCTTCCCAACCCACCCCCCCCCACCCCGCGTTTCTCAGCGCAAAAAACAATCCTAAAATGGCACCTAAAAAATAAAAATAGGAAAGAAATCAGCTTTTTTCTTTTGAAAATTTCCAAGCCCACCCAGTTCCGCGCGGTTTTTCCTTTTCCTCCCTTCTCCCCCCTCCTCCCATTTTTTTTTTTCCTCCTTTTTTTTGCAATCTTTATGTACAGATTGCTCGTCGGGAATGCCCCGAAAATTCGCGAAATTCCCCAAATTCCCGAAATTCCGTCACCCCCACCGCGCGTTTCTTTTTCGGGGTTTTTTTTTTTTGGGGGGGGGGGGGGCGATTTTCCAGCTTTTTGGGAGGTTTTGGGGGGTTTTTTGAGGGATTTTTGTTTTTTTTTTTAAACCGTGGGAGCTGCTCGTGAACCCCTCCTCCTCCGAAACCGCTTTTTTTCTCCCGAAATCCCCCCAAAATTTCCAGTTTTCACCACCTTTAGGCACAGCCCACGTCCTCCTCAAGCACACGGTGAGGGGCTCTTCCTCCCATTATTTTTTTGCTCTTTGTGACAAATAAATCAGGTTTTTTAAAGGGGTTGTTTTTTTTTCTTGTATTTTTTAAAAGAGGGGAGCCTGCTGAAAATTCAACACTTACTATCCAATTTTTTTTCTCAGCCGACAGCGCTTCAAGGTTTGGATTTTGGCATTTGGAGGTGGTGTTAGAGCCAAAAAATTCGTTTGATTTTTATCATGGCGTTAAAAAAAACGCAGCAACTTTTTTTTTGCAGCTTGACGGGTATTTTGGGGTTGTTTTTTTAAATGTTTTTTTTTTCCTTGGTTTTTTTTGTTTTTCCTTTTTTTTTAAAGCCCTAAAGGAGTGGATCGAGCTAGAAACAAAAAAAAAATAATAAAAAAAAGTTGCTTGGGTTTTTTTTTTTTTTCTCAAAAAAAAAAGTGGGTTTTGCCTTTGTTTTTTGGGGGGAAAGAAGAGGGAAATATGTTTTTTAAAGTGGCAGTTTCCTTCGGGTTTGGAACGGCTTCCAAGGACGGTCCAAAGGACGGAGAGGCTGCGGCGGCTCTTCACGGCAAAGGGGGAGAGAAAACCTGTTTTTTTCCTTCCCCTCTTTGTTGTATATAGAGTATTTGTTGTTTTGTTCGCGTTTTGTATTGTATTTTGTATTGTTTGTATTGGTTTTTTCTCTCGTGGTAAAGGCGACGGCGTCTCTCAAGACCAACCAAACCTGGAGCGGGGGAAAGGAAAAATAAAAGGGAGGGGGGAGGTGGGGGATGGGCATAACGACAAAAAAAAAAAAAAGGGAAAAAAATTGAAAAAAAAGAAATTAGAAGCGAAGAAGAAAAGACACGAAACGATTAGAAGTTGTTATCCCCGGGGAGAATTTAGAGTTTTAAAGGGGGAAAAAGGAAAAAAAAAAAACGAGGAAACGCCCTTGGAAGGGGGGGGGCTCAGCTCTGAGGGGACATGAGGGCGGCTGCGGCCCCGGAGGGGCTTTGGGACGGGGCAAGCCGCATTTTTCCCCAACTAAACGATGCTTAGCGTTTGAAGAGCCCCCTCAAAAGCCAAAAAAAAAAAAAAAAAGGGAAAATCCCCC
>VZUI01054007.1:0-27011 GCA_013401135.1 Cettia cetti
CCGGGCCACGGCGGCGGCACAGCTCCGGCCCCGGCCCCGGCGCGCCTGCGCCTCGCTCCGCTCCGCCCGCGGCCGCCCCGGCTCCCCGCGAGGGACCGGCGGTGCGCCGCTCTGCTCAGAGTGGCTGCTGGGCGCCGGGCCACCTCGCTGGAACCAGCGCAGAGGCCTTTCCCCAAGGGGGCTTGCGGAGGGAGGGACGGAGCTCCCGCCCCTTCTCCGGAGGGACAGAGTTCCTGTCCCGCCTCTGGGAGATCTCGGTTCACTCACAGCTCGGCCAGAGGGGCTCCCCACCTCGCTCCCCACCTGTCTCCGTCCATCTGCTTTCAGCAGCTCACAGTCTCCTCCAACCAAGCTGACCCAGGACATTCTGTCCTTCGCCAAAATCTCCCTTGCACCTCTCTGTTGCACCCGTTCTCCCCATTTCCCTCCTCCCCGAGGTGCAGGTGACAGTCCCGGGCAGCCACCCTGACACGGCCACCGGCCCGGAGTTTCATTTCTGGGCGCCCTGAGATCTCCGCTCCGGTGGCAATGCCTGTTGCTGCCTGTGCCCTATTCCGTGGAGACAGCAATCATCTGCAATCTCCGTGTCCATGGCCAAGGAGCAAGAACAGGCCCTCAACCTCCGTTTTCCATATCCTATCTGTAAAATGGGGATAAAAGCATCTTCCCAGCAGGCTTCTTAATTTCTTGTAAATCACTCTAATGTCCTGGGCTGAGCAGTGCTAAGTACAAATCATGTAATTATTTCAAGCACATTTCATCAAGTTAAAAGAAACTAATCCTTAAAAAACCCCCACACTTTTACTGGATTAGATCCTAATGACCAGCTTCTCCCAGGAGAAAAGGGAAAGTGCACATTGACAGTGATACCAGAGGCAAATGCCCAGATCAATTAATGGCAAAGAACACATCATCTCCAGAGAAAGCAGCGGTTATTTACCTCGGCTGAACTAGAGGAGCCCCGAGCTCACTGACTGTGACAGAGGGGCTGACACTGGCCCCCTCCTGCTCAGTTGCCCTCACCCCCGTACTCCTGATGGAAGAGAACAGGTCCCATCTCCCTCCTCCGTTCCATTCCGTTCCGTGCCAGGGCCGGGCCGTGCACCAGCACAGGGAGCGTGTGTTCCCGGGGAGCTGTTGCTGCCCTACAATTTCCCGTGCTGTGTTAAATTCGCGCATCCCATTCCACCTCCCGAGCTTCGGGAAGACAAGCCTTGCCCCAACGGCGCCAGCCTGGCCATGGGATCCAGCTGTGGGCACAGCTGCCGGCGTGCCCTCCTGCCCGCGGGTTGGCTGCGGTACCGGCACCGGTACCGAGAGGCAGGCGAGCGGCAGCCCCGGCCAGCCCTGCGCAGCCCGGGGCAGCTGCCAGACCTCTTTGTTTCCCGCTGCGCCCATTTATTAGCACAGCCGGTGAGCGGCTTTCAGCCACGCTCAGCAGAGGAAAGGGAAAAATGGTGCTTTGCCAGCTGGGACGGCACCGTGCAGCCCTGGGGGAGCCTGGGACAGATGTCCCCGTGCCTTCGGGCAAAATCCCAGCCTGGGGCAAGGCAGCCTTTCCGCACCCTTGAACAGGGCCTGGCTCTCTGGAGAAAGGAGGGATCACCGGTGCCACTGGAAACGAGCCAAGAGAATGAGCAGGTGGATCGTGCCGAGCACAGGTTGGGACAGACGTGTAAAACGAGCGCCTCAGTGTTCCTCGAGAGCTGCGTGGACACAGCCAGGGACAGGCAGCCCCGCTGGAGCCGTTCCAGCAGCAGGACTCAGCGCGCACCCCCGATGCTCCAGTGCATCACCTCGTGTCTGTGATTCACTGGTGGTGGAAAATCTGACACTCCCCAGCCCCGGTCTGCAGGGTGTCACGGCAAGGTGCGCCTCTGGATTTTGTGAGGAGCTGTGGGTAGCTCTTAAACCTGATGCGAGGAAAGCGGTGCTATGAAGTCCGGGCTGTTGTTTCTGTTCGCGGGATAAATATAGACCTGCCTGCCTCTCTCACTACCGCTTTCGCCGCAAAAGAGATTTCACAATCGTTAACCCCGGGCCCGCTGTGACTGACAAGCACACTTTCACCGACAGTTCCCGCCATCGAAAATCCCAGAGATTTGTTAATGTTTATGAACAGCTACACGGTCTCCTGGAGGAAGAGCCCGGCTTCCCCATGTAGGGCGTTGGCTGGCAGAGATGGGAATTCAAAAGTGAGGCAGGATGCAGTGAGGGTGCTGCAAAGGGTACCAGATAGACAGAGGACTCAAGATAGCATCCTGCTGTGTTGAGCTTACCCCCTTTAGGAAGGCAGGTTATTTTTTGATCCACTCCTGAACAGCAAGGTTCTGTGGGGTAGGGAGGGAAAGCAGCGTTGCTCCTCACAGTCTTGGCACAGCTGCTGTTTCAGGGGGTGCTGTAGGGCTGGTGAGCAGTGCTGGGGAGGGGGCTCTGTCTGTGAGTGTCCTGCCGTCCTGTGACAGCCAGGATGACACTGGCACACAGGGGCCAGTGCTGCTGTGCTAACACTCACATTTTTTGTGTTCCCACCCAAGAATGGAGAGGAACACCAGCTCCAGTGACATGGAGGGCCAGCTCAGGAGCCCCTGCCAGAAGGTTGTGAGTATTTTGGGGGGTGCTAGCCTCATTTCACAAGGTGAGGTGGGAGCTGCTGCAAGGATCTGCTTTGTGGCTGGTAAATTCATGACTACTTTGCTTTAGAAAATGCTGCTTTGTCTCTTAGGCAAAGAGCTTTGGGGGGTGAGGAAGGGCAGTGGCAGGTCTGGCCAGTGGTGCTGGGTGGTGAGGGAGACTGGAAGGGACAGGAACACCTGGGCAGGGTGACCCTTTGCATACCTGGATTTCAGCAGGAGGAATCCAACAATGAGAGTTAACCTGGTCTGAGGTGAGAATGGGGGGAAGCTCACCCAGGACAACCACAACAGTCAGCACAGAATGATTTTGGCAGAGGTGAACCCCAGATTTGCCTCTCAAGCTGTCACAGCAGGCAGAGACTCAGGGCTGTCCAGAGTCCCAACATACCCTGCTTTGGCTCTGCCTTCTCCCTGCCCCACTGCACTCCTGTCCCAGCTCCTGCAACTCCTGTCCCTTGTCAAGGTGCAAGGGACTGTTCCAAGACCACCTCTGCCCTGGGCTGCAAAAATAAACTACCTATGCTTCTTTCCAGACCTGACCTACCTCCATAGCTGAGAGACATCTGCCAGGGTCCTGGTACAGGGATCTCCCATTCTGCCCAGCTGCCCCACAGAGACCCACGGGGTGAGCTCGGGGCTTCCTCAGCCTCCCCAGGCTGGCATGGAGCCCTCGTGGTCTTCCCCAACCAGTAGGACAGGACTCTTCACCAAGCGTCACACAGCATAGAACCAGGGGTCTGGAAAGTTCCCTCCTTGCAAAAGCCTCCTTCAGTTCCCAGGGTGAGGTCCTATGTTGGGGGAGGCTGTCCCTATATCCCCCACAGCCCTAAGCAATGGTAGCAGTTGCTGAGTGTGGGCTCTTGCTGCCTCCAGTAGAAGTTTGTATGAAGTTCAAAGGGCTTTCCCTAATGCAGCACAAAGCATCAGTGTGGGGTTCGGGGCAGTCCCCCCTACTCTGGCTGTCTGAAGAAATGTTTCCAAAACATCTGCTGGTAGCTCTTTTATTTAATGGGGAGAGTGGGAAGAAGAACCTACTTCCTCTTCCCCCTCTTCATCGGTCACTTATTCCCTTGCGAGTGTCCTGGCAGGGTACAGCCCCCACACCTCCTGTCCCATGTCCCTGCTGGTGACACGTGCTGGGGCTGCTGCTTCCTGGCTCCAGAATCCTCTGCTTTCATCAGCCCTGTGCCCTGTGTGCCCTGCACCTCAGGCCATTGCAGGAGCTGGCTCTGGGAGGGCTCCAGCCTGGGGTGTGGGACCTGCACCTGCACCAAGCACTGCCTTGGCCATACAGGCAGCTGTGGGCATTTTCTGGCAGCAGTGCTCTGATGCAGGAGGGCTCCCAGAAGAGCCCACCAGGGCCTTATTCAGAGCCCATCATGGCAGTCAGTGGGACGGGGATGGGGATGGTTTACAACCACCGCTCTGCCCAGGGTCCCCAAGGGACGTGTTCAGGCTTTGGAGTCAGTATTCTCCCCCATTCTCACTATTTTGTAATTGTGTGTCTGAGCAGAGTTCAATTTCGAAGGAGTTTCCAAGCAATGCTTTTGCAAAGCTGCCGTCACATCCCGGCTCCGGGCAATCCACGGCTTGCAAATATCTTATCTGTGGGTCCTGGCTCCAACAGGTTTCCATGACCCTGAGCACAAAGGCGCAGGGGGGATCCTGCAGTGCAGCTGCTGTGGATCCATGCCTGGAGCAGGCACAGCAGCCTCAGGGAGCCGTGGCAGGTTCGGGCGAGCACGGCTCTGACCCGGCCCGGAGCGGCTGAACCCCGCAGCAGCGTTTGCATTAAAATGCGGGGAGGTGATGAACCCATCCAGATCACAGCATTGCCCTTTTCCCCGGCGGTGCCTGGCCCAGCCCTGCCCCGAGTTGAAAGCAAGGTCAGCACCTTCTCCCACCAGCCTGCTTTTGGAGACCTGCCCGGATTCAAGGGGAATGAAGGACGGCTTCCGTGTCTCAAGTGACTCTTGCCCAGGCACAGGTACAGAGAGATTTGTGTTCCTGAGTTCTGGACAAACAAGTTTTCACCTCTTAGGCAAAATACAAACTCTTGCAACCTGGGGAGATGTTTTTTTCCTGGAACTCAGTGTAATCAAAAAAGTAAAAACACAGGAATTTCTTGAAAGACTGAGCACTTGCTCACATGCCAAGAAAAACAAGCTGGTTGATCTGCTTAATACTGTTGCCTGCTATCATCTGTGGCAGCACAGAGAATGTGCATGTGAACTCAGAGATGTTGCAGAAGTGTGGGAACAGTCCCAACATTCCAAGATCACAGGTTTTCTGTGGTCATGTTCATGCAGGTGGAAAAAGATGAGTTTCTGTAAATGGCAGCACAAGGAGACAGTACCCAGTGTGACAGCAGTGACGTACATGTCATGGAAAAATGGATGCTGGGTTCTAAGTGATCTTAAGTTGGAACAGCCAAAACTGCCTCTCTTTAACTCAAGAGTGATGATGGGAAAATGGAAATTTGAAACATTTCCAGATATTAAGTGCTTTTGCATTTATTTTTGGCCAATGAGAAGTTCAGCTTGCCTGTGGGGGTTGTGTTCTGCAAGTCTTCCAGGAAAAAAAGAATCAGGAGAAGGTCCAGGATCCTGACAGAGAGAAGAACGAGCCTAAGGCAGACATGGGGAGCAAAACCTGGGCAGACCTGGCTGGGGAGATGAAGATATTCTTATGGAACCCGGAGGAGAGAACATGCTTGGGGAGAACAGCCAAGAGCTGGGGTAGGTCCTTTCTCCAGCCCCACTTTTGGGGATTGTTGCCTTTTCTGCTTCTCAATGGATTCACTTGCCTGTGAATGTCCTTGATAGCTTGGACTGACCATCCCTGCCCATTTCTTTAGTGTTAATATTTCTGACTACTACAATAAATAACTAGTGAGGATGACAAGCAGAAAACCATGTAAAAGTTATCCTTGGTCAGGAGGCTAATGTTGACAGAGAATGTGAAAGCAAAGATTTCAGGCTGCCAGACCGTGTCCCAGAAAGAAGTTTAGAGCCTGAGCAAGCATGGGAGCTGCAGGTCAGTCTGCTGCAGCTGTGCACCCCTGCTGCCACCTGCACTCCTGTCCCTGTATAAGTTGGGGACCCCTGGGACAGTGGCTTTGGTGTCAACAGGTTGGTGAGGGAAGAGTGCCTGGGCTGTGTTTTGTGGAGACTGCACACCATGGGACAGAGCAACCCTCCCTGCCTGAGTGAGCCCTGGCTCTAGAGAGGGAAGGGCTGGTCAGCACTGTCACCCCATGGCTTCCCAGGTAGTGACAGGGTGCCCACAGAAGGATCTGTCAGTGCTGTCAGAGCCGGTGGCCTGGGATGTGCCAGCTCAGATGATTCTGAGTGCCCTGTCTATTTTATCCACATCCAGGTGGCCTTCAAAAACTATTGCTGAGTCTGGAGGTGCCCCAGGTGGTTAAGAGCAGCCTGTGGGGTCAGCACTGCTGCAGGCTTGGTCCAAAACCAAGGTGCCACAAGCACAAGCAGTGCCACCCACCTTTGCAGCTCTGTTCTGCAAGCACACAGCCGCCTTGGCAGGGGGAAAACCCCAGCCTGACCCAGAGCTGCCTGCACATCCATCAGCGCAAGGCTGTGAACTATCAGAGGCTGCTGCTTGGTGTTTGCAGCCCTTGGCTGGCACTGGCAATGCACCACAAGCCCCACAGCCCTCCCATGCCCCTGCCAAGAGCTCTGGGTCTCCTGCAGAGACTGGTGACAGCTGGGAGAAACAGAGGAAGCTACCCACCAGCACCAGAGGAGTCTGGAAACCTGCAAGTATGAGTCTGGGAAAGACCCTTACATTCTTGTTTGTGCTCCTGTGCCCTTTGCTGGCCACAGAGGCAGACCAGTTTTTCTGCTTCTTTGCTGGATGGGAAGGTGTAGGCCCCAAGTGTGGGAGCAGTAGGGTGACAGTCCTTAGTAATGTAGGTTTGGTTTTCTGGAGGCTCTTCCAAGCCTTCAGAAGATCCTTGTGAGAGGATTTGCTCAGTCTGGTGTGGATGTGACCCTGGCAGGCTACTGCTGGGCAGAGCTAGCAGCACTGGGGCGGGTGCAGCATCCTCCTGTTCTCCCTGGGATCACTGTGCTCTGCTCTATGAACCCACTGCCCATGAACATACATGCCTTTGGTGCACACACATGTGCTCACATGTCTCTACATGGGAACAGGAGAAGCCACTATGAAAATCAGCATTTATTTTAAAGTGAGAGCATTTGGAGGTGAGTGGAGCTGAACTTTCCCACTCTCATCTCATGCATGAGGAGGAGGGAATTTGCCCAGCCTAGGGCTGCTCCCCTGTGCTGGATCTAAAGGTGTCTTCTGGGATGGGGGCCTCAGGGGACTTGCACTTGCCAAATGCAGGGAGACAGCTGGCCACAGGGTCGCCACTGGAGGTGCCAGCCTCTGAAAGGCTTCACCCCCTCTCTGCTGGTGACAGCACTCCCTGCTGCACAGCAAGAAACATAAAAATGGAAGCAGTAGTGGGAAGAGGTCCCAACAAGCATCAACGTGGTGCTCCAGCAGCAGCTCCAGCTCTGCCAGGCTGGTACAGAGGCACCACCCAGCATCACTCTGGCAGGGCTGGACATTGTCCCTTCTGTGCCACCAGCAGCAGTGATAGTCCCATCTGCCCAGGCTTAGCCCTCAGCAGGACACAGCCCCACAGTGGTTCCCAGCACAGTGGCCCTGGCAGAAGCACGGCAGGAGTGCACATCTGTGTTCCCAGGGCTCCCTTCAAGCTGCCGGAACGTTTCTCCTGGGAAATATTTGGGTTAGGGCTTCACTTTGCTTTCTGGGCTGCTGGGTTTTATTCATAGGCTTGGCCTCTTGAGACGCCCTCAGCCACCGGCCTGGTCCAGAGGAAAAACAAACCCATTCCCTGAATGTCTGGGCTATGAAACAGTCAGTGTTGCTGCAGCCCTGAGCGATGCTGCTAGCTCAGTTCCAGCACCAGGGTCCTTCCCATGCAGGGAACAGGAAACAGGGCAGAAGCATCACCCCACAGCCTCATCAGGATTTTGGCTGGAGCCACCTTTGCACGTCACCATGCCAGGAGGGGGTGGGAAGGGCAAGAGGGAATGTTGGGTCCATCTGTTGGAGAGAGCTGAGGCAGGTGGACACACACATCTTGTCCTGACCCAGCTCTGGGAAGGACCATGCAGCAAAAGGGATGCAGAACCAAACAGCAGCTACCTCGGTCTCAGAGCAGCCCTGCACCCAGAAACACCAGAGTCTGTGTGCAGGGCTGGGGATGCAAGCTCCCACCTCCACCACAGACTCAGAGCTGCAGAGGACGCCGTGCTGAGCACGTCTGTGCATCCCTGTGGGACACATCCCACGGGAAGTGCTCTGGTTGCCTTAACAGTGACATGCCTGTCTCTTTTGCAGGCTTGATCTTACTGTTTTACTTCATTTTCTACACGTGCCTGGCGGGAATGTTTGCCTTTTGCCTGTATGTGATGCTACTCACGCTGAGCCCCTACACGCCAAGGTTCCGGGACCGAGTGTCTCCTCCAGGTATGTACCCCAGCCAGCCTGGCCTTGGTACCTCTGCCCATCAGTATCCTACCAAAATGGCATAGCTAGGACCTCAGGCAAAGCCCTGCTGGAGCTGTGCACTCCTACAGTCACCCAGCCATCCCTAACACAGGGTGTTTTCCCCTCAGGGCGCTGGTAGAGCTGCAGGTTCTTTGCAGAGGATCAGACATCTTAAAAAGCCCCCTGAGAGGCATTCACCCTGATGATGCAATTGTTATTCTAATTGCACTGTTTATAGTTATCATTATTCTCAAGGCAAAAGCCACGTTTAGGTATTTCATAGGTGATGCTGATGCATTTCAGCTGCTGGCCCTTTATACCTCATGCCTTCAAAATAAAATGCAATTCAAGAGTAGCTTTTATGTATTATTATTTGGGGGAGTTCTGGCAAGAGAAGATTCAGAAAATCCTTTCCCTATGTCAGACACATCTTCCCTGTGCTTTGTGTTGGTTGGAAACAGAAGGGCCCCTTGTCCTGCTCCTTGTCTGGAACTGTTCCACACAGGTGGGAATATGGGGGACATGCAGCCACTCTATGCAACCCCAAGTCCATTCGTAACCCACAACACTACTGAGGGTCTCCATATGTCCCATGTTTCCTGGGACATTTTGATGTGTATGGGGTGAAATGAAGGTGAGGGGTCAGTGGGTGGAGGAGAGAGTTGATTTGTGAGCTGGTGCTGCCTGTCTCATGCCTGTGCCTGGCCCAAGCCCAGCCACAATGCACCAGCCCCTGCAACACACAGCCCAAGCCCATGGCTGGTCCACCTCACTTGCTTTATCAGGGTCCTGTCTCTTTCTTCAGGAGTGATGATCAGACCATACTTGAATGGGTTCACCATTGCCTTCAATGTTTCCCAGCCCAACACATGGCAGCCCTACGTGGACAGCATGCACCACTTCCTAGCAGGTGAGCTCTTTGTCACCCTGGGAGTCATGGTGAGGTTGTTTTTATCCGTGGATACATGCATGCGGTGCAGGGGTCTCCTCCTGGGCACCTCACAAGCCACATCCAGAAAGGGAGGTTCCAGGTGTGACTTCCTAACGCTGTTGACATACGGATGTCCTCTGAGAGTTTGGGTTCTGTGCAGGTCTTGGGGGATTTTAACAAGTCTCTTGGTCCCCACCAGCTTATGATGACAAAGTTCAGGAGGAGAAGAATATTGAGTGTGTCCCAGGACAGTACTTCATCCAAGGGGGAAATGACAGTGAGGAGAAGAAGGCCTGCCAGTTCAAGCGCTCACTGCTGCAGAACTGCTCTGGCATCGAGGACCCAACATTTGGCTACTCAAAAGGCCAGCCCTGCATCCTGCTGAAGATGAACAGGGTACAGAGAAAGCTGCTTGTTTTAATTCCTTCCTTTGGGGCATCCCAATGTGATGAAGACCACACAGGGACTGAAACTCCTTCACTTCTCAGGCCCAGGGAAAAAGGGAACTAGAATTCCCAAACCTGCTGGCCATATCTGCTAGAAACATTAAAAAAACCCACTTGCTCCATTTGATTTGCTGAGGCCTTAGTGCTTGGAGGGTCTTTTGCCAGGCCCTTCTTCATGAGGAACTGAGCTTTAGGGGAACACTGCAGACCCCAGATGCTTTACAATGGGAGTTTTCTTAGAATTTAATTTAATTGAAATCTAATAGCACAGTGGCTCAATGCTCACTGCTGGGAAAATAAGCAGGGGGGCATGTGAACTGTGTAGGGAAAAGGCTGTGTTACTCCAGGGGGTCTGGACTATCTCTGTATTCTCTGCTTTGCTCCTGCTCTAAGGCAGCAATCTAGCACTCAGACATGGGCAGATTGCACTGTGTGGAGTGGCAGACCCTGCTGCAGGGACACACAAACTCCTGTCTTGAGCAATGTGTCTGGCACCCAGAAAGGTTTAATCCCTGGAGAAGGGAGGCAGCTTGTGCTTGGCACTGCATTTTGTACAAGCATGGATGTTTTTTGCCTTTGCAGATCATAGGCTACCGCCCTGGTGCCGGGGTCCCCGTGAATGTGGACTGCAAAGTGCAGGTACTGCTTTCCTCCATGCTCAGCAGTGTGGTGGGTACAAGGTCAGATGTATCCTCCTGATGGACTTCAGCACAGTTTGTCCTCATTCCCACAAGTACCAGGTGCTGCCCTTGTGTCTGGGCACAATTGGAGGCCAGTCTGCTGGAAGTGAAAGAGGTCTCAGTCTTCTGCTTCCCATGTTGCTCCTACAACCTCACAGGCACCACCCTACTCAGCCTCTGGGGCAGCCTGTGGGCCTGAGAGCCAGGTAGCCAGGTCCCAGCCAGAGCCTGGAGCTCAGTGGGAAGATGTAGGAACTGCTCATATCCATCTCCAGCTGCTTTGCAGCATCCTGAGTCCTGAGGGCACCCAGCAAGCCAACAGCAATGGGGTTAAGGAAGCTGCCCAGGCAGCTGCAGGATCACATCTTTAGAGAGCAAAGGTGCAGCAAGGAATCAATAGACAGCAAAGTGTAACCCTGCCCATGCCTCCACAGCTCCACTCTGGCTGGAAGCAGGGCAGTGACTGTGTTCACAGCAAACAGCACAGCTGAGCTTGGCCTGGCGCTGGCAAGGGACATTTGCTCTGAGACAAGCTCTGAAGAGAGCTGTATTTTGTGTCTCATGTCCTATGTGTGTGTGTGCCTCTGTTTTTTTTCTGATCACAGAAAGGCAATGAGAGTCACCTCAGGTCGGTGGACTTCTACCCTGGGAACGGGACGTTTGACCTCATGTATTATCCCTACTATGGCAAGTTCACCCATGTGAGTCAGGGTCTGGCATTTCTGTTATGCTTCCTTGGGAATGGGAGGGCAGGAGCTGCTGCACAGGGTCCAGATGTGCTTAGAGGCTATTTTGGGCAGATGCAGGCAGGACGGAGGCCACGGGCACCGGGATTACAGCGCTCTGTTTCTGTGTCTGACAAAGTGTATGTGTGAGTGTGTGTAACAGTGTGTGAATGTGTAATTTTGTGTAAGAGTGTGTGTAACTCTGAGTGTGTGTGAGTGTGTAAGAGGGGGTGTGAGTGGGTGTACGTGGTTTTTAGGACAGCAGAAAATATTTGAGAATTCCATGGTCTGGTGTTATCCTGGGCAATCACCCCAAGAGGAAATGTGTATGGATCCCACCTTGCTAAGACACAGACACAGACACAGACACAGACACAGACACAGACACAGACACAGACACAGACACAGACACAGAAAGGCTCAGCATGTTGAGGGACCCTGACAGACATCAGGCAGACACTCTCAGATGCCTGGAACCATGAGCCATTTATGAATTATTTTATTTAACATAAAAGCCCTGCCTGCTTTTCTGCTCTCTCAAAAATTACACTTAAATCTCCCTTCTTTCCAGGTCAACTACACCTCCCCACTGGTGGCTATGCACTTTACAGATGTGCAGAAGAACTCCTCAGTCCCCATTCAGTGCCGTCTGAATGGGAAAGGAATTATCAATGACCTGAACAGTGACCGCTTCCTGGGCCGAATCATCTTCACACTCAACATTGGGAAGTAGCCCCTGCCCACACCAGGCACTTAGATTAAGTCAATCAGAGGCTTTTTTTTCCTTTTTAAAGCATCAAGCCAGCATTTTTTTCTGCTAGGAAAAACAGGCACATGGAGATTATTGTTAATTTATTTTTGTTCATAGTTAGGAAACCAATGAGATACAATGGAGCACGGATACACATTTTTTCATCTTCTGATGTAAATCATTATTAGCAAAAATTAAAAGCTTCCCCTGGAGAGAGAACCTGCAAAAGATTCCACTTTTTATTGAAAAAAAAAAAATCTCTGGTATCCAAATGCCAGTTTCACAGGGTCTTTTATGAGTGATCCCTGTGGAATGCATCCTTCCTGGCATTAAATTTTATTTTTAGCATAGTTTTATGTGCATTTCTCAAGCAAAAGCTAAAGAGGAGGTAGTTTATTAGCACTATTCTTGTTAAAATAATAAACAGCAAAAGTTCTGGATTATGACTGCAATAACAATTGAGAAATGAAAATGGCAGCTCTCAAAATGCTTTCTAGGATCTCCAGCCTCAGAAGTATCTTAACTGCAGCATTGTTCAGCACACCCAAGGTGTTCAGCAAGGGCCACAGAAAATCATTTGCCCTTGAACCGTTCCAGCTGTTCCTGTCTGAAGAGGGAAGATTAATGCATTTCTCCCTCCCTCCCCCTCACTCCAGTACTTCTCCCTGCCCCAGGAATCCCCACCCAGTCTCTTGGACAGGGATGAGTGAGAGGAGCTCTTCTCTCCAGTTCATAGGTTGGCAGTGCCTCCTATTAAGTGCCACAGAAGTGCCCAAAGCGTTCAGACCTGTCCTTCCCTGTTCCAGAGAGGTCACAGCTATAATGCTGCAACAAAATGCAGGGAAATGCTCAGTCCCTTCATGGTTAAGTGGTCAGAGTTGGGGTGAGTGAAGGCATCAGTTTATCACCCCCAAAGGCTGATGAAGCATAAGAGTGCACTGCCCTGAGCAGCCCGAGCCTCCCTCGGATGTGACAGTGACCAGCTGCACTCTGCTTGTTGGGAGCTACGAGAACACAGCAGGACAGGACACCTGGGGATAATGTACGACTTGGAAAGCACACTTATTAAAATTACTGACTGAACAGGGGCATTATGGTACGTTTGTCCTACATCACAGCCAAGGAACTTTATCTGCTGTCATTTCCTGATCTATACCAGTCTCTAAGAAGTGATTTTTTTTGTATTTAAAATAAAGTGACTACAGTAAAATGAACTCTGTGGTGGCATTCTTGAAACACTGGTGTTAAGAAATGCAGTTTGTGCTGCCAGTTATGGGCTGAATTTCCAAGCAGCATGTAACAACATCCTGGAATTCTGAGCACTTGACAAACTCCCCCAGAACAAAGAGCTCAGGAGCCCAGTACAATAAGACTCACTCTTCACCAAGCATCACAACTAACCATGTGCCAAAAATTATTTATTAACAACTGTTAAATACCCGAACCAGAGGCAGTTAAGGACCTAATTCTGCTCAGTTGTCATTATCCAGATGGTACTGATAGGACCAGGGCAACATATTCAATCTACCTGCACAAACTTTCTGCAAGGGCATCTTCTGACCGACAGAAACTGGCTTCTGCCAAGGAGGATGCTGCTGGGAAAATGGCTCCTCTTTTGACATCAGAAGTTAAACTGATTTCTCTGTCTGCCAATTGTTTTAGCTCTTTTAAAGCATTTGAATTTGTGGGGTCTTGAAAGGAAACCAAACTCGTGTTTCATGCTATGAAATTAACAGTCTTCACACTAGCAACAAGAAAAAGCTTTAATATCTATTCCCTACTGGAAGGATTCTGTTGGAAGAGGAGGTCCTTTAGCAGATGCTGGACTCATGCTTTGACCAAATCAACACAAAAATTAAATGATTTGGATGTAAATCTGTGAAAAGCTTAGAAGCAAAAGCTTCTGTTTCTCCACAAATATCAAGATCCAAGCACATTGACAATGCCATTGGAAAAGCTCTCAGAAATTGCATTCATGTCTACTTAGACAGAAACAAAGCTTTATAAACACAATAATTAACTTTATTTTCCATATACATATTCTGCTGTCAGCATATTTGTACAGTCATTTTAGGATCTGGAAAATTGTACACACCACTCTTCATGCTGCAACAACCTTAAAGTGCTGGATCATTTTTTTTCACTTCTGTTGAAGCTCAAAATACTTTCTATGCATATACAAAATATATATATGTGTATGTGTTTGCATCTAGGAGATGACCACATTTCACTAAGCTAGCCTAGCAAAAGTGGTATTAAAAACTTCCGTCTGCAATCTCAGCATGAAAACAGCAGTGATCCATCTGCTGGCAGCAGAGAAGCACCACACTGACAAGTGGGTGTACTCACAAAATGCCACCTGAAATAATTCCATTTAACACTGGCAGGGAAATCAAGTATTGCGAGAACAAAGATACAGTACAAGAGATCAAGACAACCAAACCTAAAGCACACAGTCCACCTCAGCAGCATTTAATTACATTCCAGAAAAAAAAAAAAAAGACAACTTGGTCCAAGAGCCCATTTGTACTATGGAATCAGTTTTGTCCGGATCAGGTAGAGTGTATCTTTGGTCACTGTGAGGACAAGAATAATTGAACGTACAAGTGTTTCTCAAACATTAAGTCTTTGGAAAACTCCCTTCCCTGAATACACAGCTATTGTGAGTTGCCTAAACATCAGTGTTGACTGTCACTTTTGCGTATGTGAAACTACTAAGGGTGCTTTCCCCACAACATGGATACAGGGCCAATGCACAGAGAGATTAAATATTGAAGCAGCTTTAGTAAATGCTTGCTGCAGAGGACAGAACTTTGTGTACCCGCTGGGTGTATTGGCTGCAAAAGGCTTTTGCCAAGACGGACCAAAAAAGTTTAAAGAGCAAGAGGCTTCTTTCATTCCACCAACATGAACCTGATGGGAATGAAGCAGAACACAACCACAAACTACTAAATTCGATTTTGGTACAGTTTAGATATGGAACATAGAATTGCAAAGGTATGACACTATTAACAAAGAAAGCATCATCAAACAGGTAAGATGTGTTATTCCTTTGGAAGTCACTTTCTTCACTATACACATATTCATTTCTGCTTTATGATCAGCATTCCTCATGCTAGAAATTTTGCACTCTTACACTGAAACAGCAATAACGAGGAGGTTAAAAGCAGATTAATTCTATCAAACCTGAAAGGTTTTGTATCTCCACTTGCATTCAGAGATCACAGCTTTTCAGTGATCTGCTGTTAACCTATGAACGCTGTCCAAAGGAACTGCAGGAATCTCTGAGCAATCTGTGTTCTTAGTCAGTCTGAGTGCTCTCAAAATACTTTAGAGCCTCACACGGACCAACACTGTGTAGTTTCTTTTATGTTCAGAATCAAAGCTGAGAGAAACTGCAGCCAGTGAAATTCCAGCCTCCCACCCTCATTTCACAATTGAGCTCAGAAAAAAAGGAAAAATGCAGTTCAACAAAACAGCACAGAAGACATTTCCATCAGCAGACTGTTGCCTTTTCTGAGTAGCTAAAGTTGGCCACACCTGAACCTTATCTTGGCAAATCAGACACCATGGTAGTGCAAAGCTATTCAACTTACATTAGCAGTCAGCTTCTCCATATGATGTTAAACAAATTAATTTACTAGAAGAATCAGATGTTCTCATATTATGTCAGGGCATTAGTGAGATCAGGTACTACTTTTACATTCAGAAGGAATAGGAAATTCGGGCTGATTCACAAGAACAGCCATATGCCAAGCTCCCAACAGAAATCTGCTGAGAGCTGGGTATTCATTTTCCCACTGCACGTACTGTCCTTTTTGACACAGCATTCACACTTTTAATTATAGTTTTAGCTGTAGCATTAACCAAGACAAGCCGCAGGCATCTAGAAATTTTCTTGTATAAAAAGATTAAATGACAAAGTTTTGTAGATGTCTTCTTTACCAAAAATAATCACATTTCCCACAGGGACACACCAACTCTGCTCAATTCTCTGGTCCTCAGAACACTTTCTTTCTCCAAAGTCATACAGTAGCTTCTGCAACTCATCTTCAGATTCATGGCATGTTATTCTGTCATGAAGTGATTTTAACTTTTTAAAATAAAGATACCTTGAATTAATTTGTTTTTCTCTTTTGTTTTAAGGAGCAGGTCAGAAAGTGTGGGAAAGGGAGAAGAACAGGGAAGGTGAGCAAGAGAGATGGAATTAAGAGATTATACAGACTGATAGCCAGTACGACTTTTTCTTCTTCCAATGATGTAAGATATAAAGACAAGAATGATAAGGAATCCAAGTCCCACACCCACTGCGATGGGAATAAGAAAGTTCAGGTCAGAATCAGCAATGCATTCTTCAGCTGCAGAAAGAAGAAAAACAAAAAAAAAAAAAAAAAAGCAAGGGAGAATAAATTAGTAAGGGAAATCAAGCAGAAGAAGCCAAAGAAAGCAAAGAGCAAACAGGCACTTTGAAAAATTACATTGTATTAGATATAATAACATGTGTCAAGTGAAATTAGTATTAAGTAAAGAATTGATGGAAACATTGATTTCTTTAAACACATTTACTACAGGCATCCTTTATATTGGTAATATACTTCTGATTTGTACATCTAAGTTGTACATTTAATTTCAGCTTCCTCTAGCAAGCAGAGGATAAATCAGAAATGTGAGGACAAACCAGCAATCTGAGCATGCATTAGCTCATCACACTTCAGTTAGCAGCAATAAAGCAATAAAAACCCCACACGGTTTTATTACTGCCTTGTGCAGGGGTCTTCCCAACTCTCGAGTCACCAGCACTCCTCTGGGTTCTAGACATGAAGACAATAAGGGACAAACCAAGTACCAAAGCAGAAAGCTACTAAAATCTACAAGAGACAGCCAAGATAAATGTACCTCCAAGCACTGCATGGAAAACACTGACAGACTCTGTTGGGGTGGGTAACTATTTTTCATGCAAAAGGGTTATTAGACCTCACTGAAATCCACATCAGAGGGAAAAATAGAAGAGACATCTATAACGCTACAGTGGTTTTTAATATACAGGTTGTAAAACATGTGAGGAGCTCCTTGCTGGTACAAACATTCATCGGGGGGCAGGGCTTGGCATCGAAATCTGTTTGTAAGGAGAGCAGAACTGCACCTGCCTGTGCCAGGAGAGGTTTGGTAAGGCAGGAGGTCGTGCCTGGGCTCTCCAGCACTGGAACAGTGCCTGACTTACATGTGTTTCATAAAGCAGCACTCCTCATAAAACTATTTTGTTGGAGTTTTTAATTAGGACAGAGCATCACACAGAGTCAATGCTTCCTCAAAAGTTAGCTGCTGTTTTTCAACGAATCAGCATTAATTATGGGAAATGTATTGTCTTGCTTTAGTTTATTACAGTCCAGCACACACTTGCCATGGCCCTTTCCCAAAATACTATACAAAGCCTTTGACTAAGAGGAAGGAAAACAACACGTGGAGGCTCAACAGCCAAAAATACTGAACTCAGATTATCTGAAGGCACCTACTGCCTAGCAGAGTAACACTTGAAAGGAAAAGAAAAAAAACAAGAGGAAAGGAACTATGCCCCTTATCCAGCTATTTCAAAATATTCTGAGAAAATACTTAAACATCTTCAAGAGAGACATGCATTTGATGTTTAGTCATCTTTGTTCACTAAATACCAAGAGACAATTTGCTAGATGCAGGGTAATGGGTCACTAAACACTAACACTAAATATGAATGGATTTGCTAAGGATGAAGGTGCCCAGCAGGCAATGACAGAAATTCCCTCTCTTCTTGAAGGAGATGGCTGCAGTACACATCACAGCGTTAAAGGGCACTGTTACAGGGAATTCCCAGGGTGAAAAAAGGGTTAAGGTTTCATACCAGGAATATTCCATCCTTGCTGGCACACATCTATCCAGGTATGGCTACTGTACAGTGGTTAGAAGCTTCAGAGGTGTCTTCAAGTGCAGAATTGGTAGCTACCACCCAACACACAGCAGGGCCAGCAGGAAAAGCTTTTTCAACTGATGTGGCTGAATGTGTCTCCATTCAAAAAAGTCAGAAATTTTTGGCCCAAAACTTTTTTAGCCCTAGTATAAAAGCTGCTTTCCCTTTTAATTCCAATCATGAGATTCAATTAATAGCCCCAAAGTTTGTGTTTTATTAGCATATGCTAAAGAATAGAGAACACTGTGATAAATAAATAAAAAAAAAATTAAAACCAGCCAAAACAAGGGACAAATAAGCAAACAAAATGCCCCTTCCAAAACCCAAATCCCATTATTCACTGGCTTCTTTTGAAGACTACTAGCATGACATCTTTAACCTAAAATATCAGAAATCTTGACATTTTAGAATACAATATTTAATAAACTATGTATAAGGTACTAAACCAACCACATTCTATAATAGGTTATACACGTTAATATTCCACATCCACAGGTGTTAAATACATCCACAATTTAAAAGTTGCTTCCACAGACCAGAACAAAACCAGCTATATAACAGAATCTCAGATACAGACTGATTAGAATTCACCTTACTCATTGAGTTTATTTTCATTAAAAAAAGACAATACAAGACGTCTGTTTTCAAATCAGTTGAAAAATGTGAACAAGTTTCCTTAAGAAAGAGAACAATCTTTATTTTTTTAGAGCACAGGTTAAACAGATTGACAGTTCCCTATGGAGCAATACATACAGGAAAACTAGTGGTTTTATAACAACAGGAAGTCAGGTGAAACTGATGTTTTTTTTAACCAGTTACCTGCATATCAGTCTAGGAGTACTTAAAACTCTGAGCCAATATACCTACAGGTTTTTGCAAGGGTATTTCTAGTGTTGATTTTAGGAAGCAGTTTGAATATATCTTCCCTATTATCACTTAGAAACTGTCTACAGTTCAAAAATTTGCAAGGTCAGAAGAATAATGTGATGATTACTCCTTAACAGAAATGCATGTTTAACTGGTGCCACTGAACATAGCTCACAAAAAAAAAAAAAAAAAAAAAAAAAAAAAAAAAAAAGCGCTAGAAATCTATATGAACTTCTGCAATTGAGGATATATTAAAATGAAAGAAATTAGATCCATTTTTAAAATTAAAATGGTAAGTCTTGAAGTCTGTTTCATGATTAAACTTATAGCAGTTCCCCACTTTCATTAAAATACATTTCAGTAACTGATGCAAAATTCAAGCTGTAGACTACAAGCTAAAGTAAGCATTATCCACCCATACATGCTTCCTTGGCTAGTGTCAAGAGTAAACTGTCTTTACAAAAAAAACCCAACCCAAACCATTACTGAAAGAAGTGTATTTTATGATTTGTATACAAACATGCCACAGACATCTCTACAACCCTAGAGAACACTAATAAAACACTAGAGCAGCTTTGATGCAGGCTAAACTCATTCTAGAGGGGGAAGACAATGTTATGTTCATTAAATAATTAGTTTAGGCAGCTCGTGTTATGACCTATGCAAAAAAGCCACAATTATCTAAAAGTCTAAAAGACTTTTTTTTTCTCATGCAGTAAGAATATGTATTACAGCACAAGGAGCCCAGAGAAAAGTTGTGCATCAAGGGTTAGTCTCTACAGAGCTGCAGTTTAAGAACAGTCCAATTGCACTGCACTTTTTTAACCTAGTTATTCTTTCCATACAGCAAGGAAAAAAACAGGTGTTGTGGGTCCATCTCAGACTTGTTTGGCTTTTGCATTCTTAACATTAAAAACTACACTGCAAACAATCCAACACAAAGTACGTTAAACATTCAGAGTGCCAATGGCGGGCAGTTATAATGTGAACTTTGACTGGCAGAGAACCATTCAAGATGAAGATTTCAAAACAGCTCAAGCTGCAATAACAGATACTGGCTCATTAAATGAAAGCATCTTTAAACAATGGTCATTCAAAGCAACAAGACAGACCAGTTTTGTGCAGAGTATGGTATGAAGTTAAGTGCACTTTAAAGTTCTGGAATATTTAGAAAGGTTATTCCCTTTAAACTGATGCCAGCAAAAAAAAGCTTGCATTAATTTAGCAGAAGTTTGCCTTAGGTGAGTATTTTAGATGACTGCCAAGGTACAATAAAGAATTCAGTGCCTAACAGGTTCTTTTTTGAAAGCAAGTAGAAACAGCACTGAAGTCTTCCCATATATTCACCATTTGGCAGATTACTCATTTTGTTTGTACAGCCATGGCATAGGAATGATTTCTGAAATTACACCAAGGCAGGAGTAAATTACTCAAATTGTAACAAAGGCAAGTAAGTTACTGCTGCCACTTCAACACATCACTTAATCACCAGCCTAAAGTTCAATCCCATGGAAAACGAAGTTGCTATTGAGCATTAGACAGTCCTTGTTAAATACTATACAAGTCAACAGAGTGACTAATGCTGCCAGCATAACCCACAATTATGACAACTAAGGAACGCAGAGGAGAGAAGCAAGTACAAATTCTATGCTATTCTGGGAGATGCCCGATGCACATCAGTTCAGAACGTGTTCTTGTTTCAGGCTAGTATTTGTAAAAAGCAGAAATAAATCCTAAATGCTTTAGGATTTTTGCAAGATAAAATCCTTAGCCTAACAATTCATCCAGCATTTGACATCTTCAAAACAGCTATGAAACCCACATCATCTTCTCAGGGCAGGAAAACAAAGTGTAATTCTGCTTCATCTGAGATAAACATTCTCCCTTTGTTTCTCAACTCCAATTAGCTGTGGCTAGTAATTACTCCTAAGTTTTGGTTCTTTTTTGGACTTCAGAACTTGCACTTGCTTTATTTAGAGTGAAATCATAACAGGAATCACACTTAGATTCACAAAGTTTGATATCCAGCATAGCTTTTTCTTCTGCCAATTATGTAAGCAACCACTATAATGGCAATCAAGACAGCAAGTGCAGCACCAACTACAATTGGGATTAGAATGCTGTCATCATCCAGCGAACACTCCTGGGCTGTAGGTGAGAAAAAGGTTGCAATAAGGAATAAATAAAGACAGAATACTTGCCAAGTGTGGTATAAAAATCTGTTTTCCTTAATACAAAGGTGTTAAAAAAATCAAGTATTATTTAAACTAAGAGAGAAAGAACTGCAGAGGCCTCATTGATACATTTAGCATATTTAACCATTATAATTAATTTAAACATTGATAACCTATAGCAAGTTAAAGGTGCACGGGTTTTTCTGTGTACAAGGTCTGCTCTAGGCAAGGAAGCAGCCATTCTTTTACATTCAAGAACCAGGCTTATCTATTTCATACTTAAGGCAAGTCTGCTTGGTGCTTTCACTCATTAAGAATAAAAAGTGACCTAGATTCAGTACCAAGAATCTATCCAGAACGAAGACAAGTTACACAGATAAAATAACTATAATTAGAAGGAAGCTAGCTGCAACTTCAACTGCAGAATGAAACGGGTCCCTAACTCTTTAGAAGGACTGTTTACTCTACACACATATGGAGAGTTTTCTTATTTCTGTCTAAAAACAGAACTTTTCAATCTATGTATCTACAGATCAGTCTAATAAGACTGTGCTGCAACTATTAGCATTAAGCACAAAGACCAATTTGCACTAAATATTAAGAGGTAATTTAAGACATTTCAGTTTTCTCCAGACAAAATCAAGATAATGCAGCAAACAAATATTTCAGAATCTCTCTTTAGTTCTGGATATTCAAGACTGCCTCTGAAGGAAGCTCTGACAGTTCATTCTTCTCCAACACTCCTTTTCCTAAGACTGACAGGTAAAAAGAAACAAAACACCTAACAGTATCCCCTAAGTCCACTTCTGCAAAATTTCTGTCCAATTTTCTTACACATATCAAGATGATGTCAGGTAATTTCTAACCTGTTCTGCACAATGCTTAAGTCACCCTTCAGTGTCTCTAGTTCATTCAAGCTTTGTGAAGGAGAACCACACACTTAGCAGACATTTTTTAAGTCAGAACAAAGCTCTGCTTGAACTTGAATGTCAGTCTCAGAACTTTTCTTCATTACATGTATATCTAAACATATTTTAAAAAATTGGAACAAGAGCTTCTGAGATAAAGTGCTTGTAATCTAATGCTGGTGCTTTTTACTTTATAGCAAGTAGGAATTTTGCAAGTATCACTAAAAACAAAAACATAACTCTTACCTGTAGCAAACTTATTTGCCTCCACAAGGAATGGCTGAATCCATAGATTAAAAGTATGTACTTGAACATCTTCATTAATCTGAAGAGTTTGCTCTTTTCGGCACATGTAGGAGCTACCAAGGAAAGCATCCCACTTGCTGAAATTGCTGTTATCTGCACTTGAAATGACTAAACAAAGAAGGAAAAAAAAAGAAAGGGAATTTGCACGTTCACTTAAAATGCAAGACGGCTGCTAATATAGTAAGACTGAGTAGCTGAATCTAGAGGGGCCAACATTTCAACACTGACTAGTCTGAAAAACGAAGTACTGCAAAGTGTGATTGATCTGCTTAACCAGAAATCAGAGAATGAAGTTATTACAGTACTTTGCAGTAACCTTTCTTTCATATGTACATGACATCACGCTTTCCTTGTACCTCCACTCGTCTCAGTGCTGCAGAGTTGCAAGCGTTTTAGCTTTAATGCTCTTTAATTGCTGTAGCTCTGACAAGCAATTAAAGGGAAAAAAAAAAGGGGAAAACATATGTTTGTTAGGAAAAAAGTAGACTTAAGTTTTTGAAGGACTGGCCTTTTTTTAGTGTAAGTACAAGTGGCTGGAAGATACAGCAGCATCTTCAATCAAAGAAGATAACAGCTGGTTTAGGAAAAAAGCTTCAAAGTTGGTACAATTGTATTTCACACCACAAAAAATTACATTACTGAAAAGAAGCATATATTAAGAAGCCCTCTTAACTTACAGCAACTATTAGCAGAGGTCTCAGGAATCATAGAGTAGTCCCAATGCCACTGTTTAAAGTGGCAATTTCTGCTTATTATTTTTGTTCAGACCAACTTCTAGACATAAAGTAGGAGCTAACAATAGGCATGAACAACACCGAAAAAAACCCAGAAGTATTTGATGCAGACATTGAATAAAATATTGCACTTGTTTAAAGCATATGCTGTTTCTTACCAGAACCATTCAGACGGTTGAGCAGCGTAACATTCACCTCCCTCAGATAAAATTTTTGTACACTTGCACTTGTGTTTTTCTGTTCAAGAAGCAAGAACCAAGTGTCAGTGGTGCAGTTCTGCATTTGTGACTACAAGAACAAGTGCTTTACAAAAACTAACACATTTACCAGTCCTATATTTTCTGCAACTTTTAACCCAGTTCTCCATTTGTTCTGAGGCACTCAGTGGGCCAGTTCCACTTCCCATAACAAAACAGCCTACCGCCAGCAAGCAACAGGAGGATTTTACTGTAAGTGATCACCATGCATGCTGTTAAATGAAAAATTTGTTTAAAATAAAGCAAGTTACTTACAACAGCAAATGTGAAACCAATCAGTGTGCTATTTCTATCATTCAATTTCAGAGTGGCTGTCGTATTACCACATGCACCATCTGCAATAGTTGTCTTTGGATTGATGTTGATCAGAAGAGGCTGAAATACAGACAAAGCACATCAAAGACATTCAGCTGCCTTTGGAATACACTGTCTCAGTCAGGAAGAGTCTTGGATTAGAAGAGCTTGTCATAAATATGACAGCAGGAAGAGCTGAGCTTGGCTGCTATGGAACCAAGGCTGTTTGAGTTAAATTTACATGCTGGCAGTACTGAAGCAAACAAATTGCTTGAGAAGTGTTACTTTGTTCCCTAACACAACAGGCTACCCTCTGAGGGGAAAGACAGTATCTGCAGGGAGCAACAGCCATAACAGCTAGGAAAGTTCCAGACTTTTAATCATGTTAGAAGTATTCCCAATAACAAATTGTTGAGTCCATGTAAGGTTTTTGAAGACAGGTATTATGTGACAAAACTATTCTGATGTCAAAGAGGTGGTACATACAATACTTAGAAGCAGTTCTGGACAGCCATCAGTGTACGAAGCAAATACCCTGCATTCAGATTTTACACCAAACAACTACAGCAACTTTTACTCTTGAAAAGAAAAAAGAAGCACCTTGTCTTGGGAAACATTCAGTTGCAGCCCCACAGTTGCCAGGAAACAAGTTTTATTTCCACTTTTAAGAGAATAGTTTCCTGTGTCTGGATTCTCCACAGGTTTGGGAGGAGTTGTCGGAGCAGGAGACAAAGTGGTGATAGATGGAGTAGTTACATTGGCGATAGTAGGTGGAACAGTAGGTGCAGAAGTAGGTGTATCAGCAGGACATCTAGACTCTGAAAAGACATTTTAATCACCATTTAATTGCTGAATTTTTATTGAAGTCTCATTACTCAAAGTAAAGCTGCCATTTATTCTCAGAAATTCTGTAACACTCAGTTGTAAATCCACACTCAGTACCCCTTGCCTTGGACATACAGAAGCAAAACACACAAAGTTAAGTTGTTAAAATAGTGTGACATGTATTTACTGTAGACCAAGTGACCCTATTATGCTATATGCAGCAGGATGATGTGCTTGTCTCTTTTCTGAGCTATGAGATGAGACAACAGGCTCTGGACTATTCAAATGAAACAGCAGAGGTCACCACTGGAAGGCAGTCAGCTAAAACCCCTCAAGCTCAAATGATTTACTCAACAACAGTAGTTCTGAAGTGCTTATTCTTAATACCCCTGTTAACTTAATAGTTACTGGAATACACAAGAATTGCACCTTGGCACACAAACAATCCACATTACAGCACACTACTAAATCTGTTCCCCTAATCTATTTTCCCAGGAGCAAGGGAAGAAATAAATATTATTGAACACAGCACATCTTAGAATTGGTGGATTTTTTATTATGGGACTTTGTTCCCTGCACTAAGGTGCAATACAAAAAAAAGCTCTTTCACAAACTAAAATGCTCACCTTTTTTACTGACTGTGCCATTCTGAACAAAAGCCTGCACAGTAACATTCCAGAAAATCTGTGTTATATTTTCTGCTTCAATAAAGTAGGAATTATGACACACGAAGACAGTATTCAGTTGAACTGGATGCAAAGGGTCCTTCATAAGAACAGTAACTGGTCCTACAAAGAAGCAAAAATGTTTTAATGCCTTATGAACTACAAGAACTTAGAGGCAGTGTTACATTTTATATAATTTCATAAGACAAAGAGATAATTAAGTTTAACAATCTTAAGCTCTCTTGAATGTTTTCCTTATGTGTCCTGACCTGAAGTGCAAGGTAATGCATGAGTAACCAAGCTCACAGAACTAGACAAGCCATTAGAAAGGTGAACCCTTTTATTTAAGTTTTAAAGGAAAAAAAAATTATTTATAGGCATTAGTACACAGCCTAACACTTGGCAGGTATTGCTTGGCAAGGTAGAAGGTCAAGCAGTGCACACTAAAATTAATCTTCCATGTGGCTGCTGCCTACCAGCACCTCACTGATCAAAGCTGTTTATCCTTCCTCTTCTCTTCCACTTACAGGAATTGCACATCCAGTGAAGCCATTTGGCCTGCATTGTTACCCAGCAGACAGGTACCAGGAACAGCAGTTGGCAGCAAGAAGTACAGAACTCATTACATTCATTACTAACTCCTGTATTCCTCCTCACTTTGAAAAAGCCAAGCCAGGTCAGGTACACGAGGTCTTACACTTCTGAGATTGCCTTGCAAGTCGGATTCTGCTAAAAGAAACGTTACCTTTCCTTTTAGCATCGGGAAACACAGCTGTGTCGTTGGTGTTGTAGGTCAGTGTGATGATGTCTCCCTGGTAAGTTTCATTGTTTTTTGTGATGTTAATGCTCCAAGAATGACCTTCTCCAAACTGCACTGCCACAAGGGCAGCTTGTGTGTCATTGCCACAGACGCTTCCATTGTGTGTCACACTCGATGACAAATTCAGGGTTGCGGTTTTCTAGAAGAAAAGGGTAATTTTAAATGCATTCACATGCAGCTCTTCCCCATGACAACATTACAAACTTGCTGGAGTTAGCTGAAACCTTGCACAAGATAAGTTAGATTATTTTAAGTTATTCTGGAAAATTATGATAAAAGCTTCCTGAGACCTGCCTGAGAAAGAAGCCATATCAGATTCAAGTACAAAAGTACAGCTCTAACTTGGCTGTAAATCTTGATCACATTGAGCTGCAATTACATTTACTGCTTGGGCTAAGAACATAACTACACTGATCCTGGTTAGGCTTGGTGAGTTTTGTGTACATCATTTAAGTAAGAGCAACAGGATACTTTCAGTCATTTGTATGACTGAGAACTTATTCTTTATTTTGTAAGGACTATATAGGAATATTCTTCTCAACTGACTTAGTAAAAAACAGTAAGAGATCAAACATGCTAGGTAAAAGGGTAAACTTTTATCCAGGTCAAAATTCAGTTCTCAGCAAGAGTTACTCCCAAATACTTACATAATCACCGTTGTTTGATTCATATGTGATCAAGAACCTCATCATCCAATCTGCATACAGGCATGTAGCATTAGAAGCATCCTTTATATCTACTTCAACTGCATAGGACTGGAAAAAACCTGTAAGATACGATCATTAGCTACTAAGATGTTGCTTTTACTTCATTTTCTAGAACCACTTAAGAGGACAGCACATCACAAAGCTGTAAATTATGTCAGAACCATATTCAATTTACAAGACACTGAAAAAATACCTAGCTTTCTAAAAAGTATCACAAATAGGACGCACACCACAAAACTGTCAAAGCTGGCAAAAATTGAGAGAATGTTAGATTTGGCTCGACAGGGTGTTAGGCCATCTTGTCTACACCGTGCCTTTGCCAAGAAAGGCTGGACCAGCTGATCCGTGAGGTCCCTTCCAACCTAGAATTCTGACTCTCTGAAACAAGCATCAGCTTCTGGTGACACACTGGTAAACTAAAGCACAGGAACACAGCACTTGAAGGATGTGCTGCTTGTAGCCCAGGGTCTATTATTTTGTGGGTAGTATCAGTGGTTACGACCCAAGCTGACCCCTAAGAGATGGGATCGGCATCCTTCATGAAGCTTCTACGATTTCCAGCTCGAAAGACATGAGCGTTAAATTCCCTTTGCGTTTTAAGAGAACTTTTCCAGCTGCCGTATTCCTGACCCGGCGAATCCCGGCACAGCCCGCGGCCCCACGCCGAGAAGCGCTGACAGAACGGCCTGGCCGGGCAGTGCGGGTGGGCCCGCGGTCCCGGCTGCCGGGCCACTGCCCTCGGCGGAAGCAGCCCGAGGTTCCCGGCCTCCGCGGGCGGGTCCGCTCCCCCCGCCGGGCCC
>VZUI01054008.1:0-58849 GCA_013401135.1 Cettia cetti
CTGCCTTTTTTTTTTTTTTTTTTTTTGTGCTTATTCTGAGAACTGGTATATCAAGCTAGTTGAATATAGATGACAGAACAGCCATTATTTTACCAACTATTAAAAATCAATACCACCATCAACCCTAATTGTAACTAAAACACTGGCTTGCATATTTTTTAAAAAGGATCAATCTTTAGATTTTCACACAGGGATGAGTTATATTTGAGAACTGGAATTTCCATACTAAGCTTTTCAGTCAGTGTAAAACTCTTTTAACTAGACTAGTTGTTTAATTTGTAAGGAGAGGAAATATACCAGACACAATACTGTCATGGGTTAGCTTCCTTTTCCCTAACAAGAAAAATAGCAATGATCAAATTAATAATCCTATAGGAGCAAGAACATTAGGAAAAAATTTCTTCAAAGTCCAAATGAAAATTCACGGACAGCTTCATCTGCTATGAAATAGCATGTTGTTTCACAAATTCCTAGATGCCAAGCCATTACCTGAATACAGAATCATAGAATGGCCTGGGTTAGAAGGGACCTTAAAGACCACCTAGTTCCAATACCCTGCTGTAGACAGAGACACCTTTCAGTAGACCAAGTTCATCAGAGCCCCATCCAACATGTCCTGTAACTTCCAGATATGGGGCATCCACCACTTCGCCAGACAACCTATTCCAGTATCTTACCATCCTGACGGTGAAGAATTTCTTCCTAACATCTAATCTAAACCTGTTCTCAGTTGGAAGCCATTCCCCTTTGTTCTGTCAGTATGTGCTGTTATAAATAGTGTCATCCATCTGTCTTGTAGGCTCCCTTTAGGTACTGGAAGGCCACAATTAGGTTACACCAAAGCCATCTCTTCTCCAAGCTGTACAAACCTTTCTCTCAGCCTTTCTTCATAGGAGAGGTACTGTGTCCTGCAAATCAGCTTGGTGGGTCTGTTCTGGCCTTTCTGCAACAGGCTGATGTCCTTCCTGTGCTCGGAAATTAGAAGGAAGTTCACAGAACCTCAAGCCTGTTCCCAGTTTTTAAAAGGGTATGACCAGGTTTGTCTTCATGTATTGAACAATACTAAATGCTGACACCTGTTCTTGATGCACGTGGCAGGCTAACACAGCTGTCAAAGATGAACATATCCAAATTCCTTCTCAGGATGAGAACAGACCTTGCAAGCCAGGAGCTCTAATGCAAGGCAAGTCGCCAAGTCCTGTGTGATCTAGAAAGCATGTCCTTTGGGCCTCAGTTAAAACAGAAAGCAGCTCTAAGCTGGGAAAAAATAGCTGGTGGGACAGACAGACCTGTCAGAAAATCTACAATTACTTGGAAATGAAAACCTTTCAAAAGTATGTGTCCAATTTGACTATATTTTGAGGGAGAACTGTCAAAACAAATAATTTCTACATACAGTAACATGGACAAAACTGAAGTATTTTGTCTAGATATAGTGGAAATGCCATAACTTCTGTAATATTAATGTCATTATGACAATATTCATATATTATATTTATAATTTCTACCTTATAGAGAAAATGTTCACAGTTTTGATGTTTTAACACTTGTTTAATTCTTTAAAAATTGTATTTTGTTGCAGAATTGTAACACTCACCTGCAAATAAACACAAATGGGTTCTGAAATTCCACAAAGTATGACAGTCATTTTTTATCTAGTTTTTGTATCAGATGAATTCACAAATAAGGAGCTTAGTTTGAATATTTGCCACTGAGACAGTGCTTGGAGATCCTCAGAGGCAAAATGCTGTTAAGCAATAAAACTGACCAAACGCCCATGTACTTTAATAAATACCTGCATTACAGTAACATCTAAAAAAGTTGCATTCCATCAGAATTTCTCTGCAGGCATTTTCTGCGATAATATCATCATATTTTTCACAGCTATGCTATTTCCTACATCTGGACTACTCTTGCTGATGACAGCTGTCTGAACAAGTAACTTTACTTTATTCGGCCTCCTACAGTGCTTAGCACCATTAGTTTGGAAAAAAAAAAATCCCCCCTTTAGCAACCAATATGCTCTGTTTTATTAAATTTGTTCTCTAATCACAAGCACATTCTGTGCAGTTTAGGAAGGAGAAAATATTTTACTACCTGCCAAATAATTAAATTATTCTTACAACTTTCTACTCTCACTTCATCGTTATTAGTATCCTCTGGCATGAAGATGGGAAGAAGGGAAGAAAAAAACCAGGTAGGGTTCTAAAAGAATCCTACTGGAAATAATGAAAGTAAATGATTAAGTGATAGTCCTCAAATATCAATTTCATTTTTATTCAATAAGACATTTATCTATATCAGTTAATAACAAAAATATTAAAAAGCCATCTGCTGAGACTGGAAAATAAAATACTATATACCGACACCATGGTAATTACATTTCAATTGCTATGTGCTAGTAATCAATTATTATTTAATATAAAATAATTGTTCTTCTATAGTCTGGGCTTTTATTTGGTTGTAAATAAATAATAGTTAAATATCAGTTATATGAATTAATCTTTCCCCTGGCATTACACCACTTGTGGATAGCTCTGGTTTTGAGTAATTCTTTTAGGAATTCATGAAACAGGATTTTTTTCGTTATTGTCCTCTTTGAAATTCTTTCTTAAGTGCATTGATTTGTGTTCAATTCTAGTGACTTCATTTAGGGGTGCTACTTTGAAGGTACTTTACAGTTCTTGTGTCCCTTGTATTCTTTTAAAGAATACATAAATTTTATTTCTTCAGTCTTCTCATGTTTTACCTGTCTCTTTTCTTTACTGTATGTAATTTCTTCTATGTCCTTTCTAGTGCCAGTCCTACATTCTGTACAGTAATCTAGATGTGTTCAAACTGGACATTTACAGCTCTATGTGTACTTAATCTACTAATATTAAGCTGCACCTCCCTTTCAATAAAGCAGATATATGAGGGATGTCATGTATACTGTCTGCACATGAAGAACTGAATTTTAGATTTGGTGCATTACAACAACACAAGCAGGACAGGTTTGTGGGAATTCAAAAAAGGCAGACAAAAGACTTATTATCAACTATTTCCTGTTCTTTCAGAGACCTTACATAAAGGGAAATTTTTTTACTTTCCAATGTTATGCATAAAAACATCACCATTTGAACTCTACCACTGGCATTGTTAGTACCAAACATGAGGGGAGGTATTAACTTTCAAAGTATCCCAGCTTCAAAAATCTTTTGCAAAAGAGGTTTTGAGCTTTCTGCTTTATAGACATATAAACACTTAGCATCAACTCCTCAGAATTCCTCCACAAACAGAGCTGAAGAAGTCAGTATCAGGTTGGGGATTTTAGTTCATTGAACCACTACAGTCAAACACAATTCTGAGATATATTTCAGTTTTCTTTCAGTGAAATAATACAAAACACCATAAAAGTGGTTTCAGGAAAAAAATACTTATAAAAAAATTGAACTTGGTTTTATTCTGGATGGCTGGAAGCCACTGGTTTATTAAGGCAGAACTTTAAAATGGTAGAGATAAAAAAAATTAATAAGGTTTAAGGAAATATGGAAGCATAACCAAACAAATATACTAGAATCTAAGATGGTTCCAGCAATCCTTCTTCTTTTATTTCATGGTTCATTATTTAAGTCAGTTTTTAGGTTTTCATGCTGCTCAGTATCATCTAAAACAATGTTTGGATTTGGATGAAGATTTAATTTATACATTCTGGCTGCCCAGGCAAACAGGAATCTTCACATAACGCGATTACTGAATCTGCATTGATCTGATGGCTATAGGATACAATACTGCAAAATGTTAACCCATTTCCCAACAAAATCTGGCTGCAATAAGCCCTGCTGAACTAGCTGGATGCATTAGAACAGTAAATGACAATACTATGACAGCTCTGCTTAGGCATAGTACTGCCCTGCAATGCTTTTTATATGCCTTAGGAGAAGAAAATGTACTTTGTAAATTTCTCCCTAAAAAAGTTAAAATTCTAAAAGTATTCCAGAGAAGGTGAAGTGTTCCTTGCTTTAAAGAAATATATTTAGAAGAAAGTAGTCCTTCCTAATACAAAGTGAACAATAATGTAAGTTTAACCATCTTCCCCTCCATCTGTGCGAAACTTCAGATGTCCATTATAATTTAAACTTTCACTGATATTCTTTTAGTGGCAGCAATGAATTTGTGGTTTTCCTCCAGAAAATGCCAAGGATCTTCATGTCTTTGAGAACATTTTTGGTGTATCTGATATGAAAACCAAAAGATTCACAGGTTATTAAACAAGACACAGAAAAACTGGACAGGCAAAAAACTGCCCAGCTTTAATTTCCTCAGCAGTTCGGAGTACAAAAGAACAGGCTTGAGTGCTGCTGCACCCAGGGAACAGAGCAGACCATAAAGCACCACAGCTGAGAGCCCAAGAGTCCTAGTATTACATGAGACCTGAACTAGTGTAGCCTAAGTAGAGCAGGACATCATGATACAGACCCCAAATATGTGACAGTACCGTGTCTGGACTGAGCTTTTATCATCAGGCTCCTCACAAAAAAGTGGCACAAATCCATATTCTCACCTGCTGGCCCAGCCTGGTGGAATGACACTGTATTGGTGTTGCTGTGGCTACTTAAAATAAGTCTGTGACAAAAAAGAAAAGAACAGTACTTTGTAGGCAGAAAGATCTTTGTTCAGGAGAGCCATCTGTCACTGAGGAAAGGACTTCTTTTTGTCTGACAGATTTTTGCAATAGATAATCAACGCCAGGCAGTGGCAAACACGCATTGAGCTGCTGATAAATGGAAAAGTTCAATGAAGCCATCACTCCTGAGTTATAACTTCTCATCTGTTTTAAAATATAAAGAAAAGCCATCAGACTGCAGCTAAAGTGATGCAAATCTAAAACCATGCAAAGGAATTATTTCTTTACAAGTCACATGTGCCTATCTAGTCTATTGCTACAAAGAGTCACTGAGACAAACCTGGACCACTTAAAAATATGTCCAGGTATTTGTAGCAAATATTAATTGTATTTATTAATATTGTTACTAGCAATGCTAAAGGATAACGAAACCATATGCATCAGATATAGCATAAGGCCATAAAAAAGTCATGTTTAAGTGCCAAAGATTTAGAGAAAAGAAACTACCACATAAGTTCACAGCTATTTAATTTTACAGGCCAGTTGAATCTTCTGAATGTCAAATAAAACTAATTCATAATTTTCAATTATCTCAGCAATCGTTGGTATTCTACTTTATAAAGCAGAATATCTTTTATCTACAAGCAAGTCCCAGCATTGCCAATGGTCTGATGATTTTCATGGTGTGAATAAGCTGCTGACCACTTCTAAATTTACAGTGGTACCAAGCCACTGTGATTAAATGCAAATACTTTTCTATTGAGCTTAAGAAGTCTTTCAACCGGATTTTCATTCATTTCTATTGTCATCATGGGCCGATCACAGAGCTCAGTTCAGCATCTGAAAAGACACATATTTAAAGGCTTTCAGACATGTGCTTAATATGTGTATCTTTTGCACGTATAATTGAGAGTGGACCTAGCATGCAGATACTTTCTGTATTAATATCTGCTCTGACTGGATGCCTCAGTTTTAATGGGCTTCTTCAGATTTCACCTGCTCATTCCTCCTCATCCCAGGTTTTTTTTCCTCTTGTTCCTTTCACAAAAGCTCCTTCTTTTGGGTGTGTTCATTGAGTAAGTTTTATTTCCTTATTTTCTACCAAAGGGGTAAAAATAAAACCAGATATGATATGAGTCCATCAGTTTCAATATCCTAATGATCAAAATCTTCCAAAATATGTTTGAGGTGTTTCAATTTTAACTAGGGTACAGGACAGTCTTCCATGGACAAGACTTCTTCAAGCACCAGGTGGATTACAAAAAATTTTAAAAAATGATCCTAAATATTTTAAATAATATTTTCAAATGGGATACACTTACTGCTGAGGTTCACAACCCTTGGTTATGTATCAAAGATACAGATTTAATTTTTTGTTTTACTAGCTTCTTAATTCTATGTCTCATAAAGAAAGTATTTCTTTTTACCAAGCTGAATCCATTACATTTATTTGCTTTGCCTGGGTTTTGGCTCAGCAGAAAGCAGTCCTCCCTAGCAGAATATGCCACAGCCCCATTAAAAATAAATAAATGAATAGAAAATTGTCCTTTCTATCTTAAAACAGAGGTAGTCACATATTCAAAGATTTAATCACAAAAAAAAAAATCAGTCTTCATCTGTACTACAGGTTCAAAATCACTTTTGAAGTCATTAGGGTGCTGTGACGAGCATGATTTACGCTCTGCGAGAAAAGTTACTCAATACAAAAAATATTTTGAGAGGTCAGGTCCTTCGTTTTACATATTTTCTTGAGTGTTTGTGTCTGTGCATGCCTAGGGATGTCCCTAGTAAACAGTTACATTTGTGACCTGTAGAATAGTTGATACAGCTACAGAGGAGGGGAAAATGACATGACTGACTTCTCCCCTCTCAGCTACTTTAATTTGCCTTAGCAGTTGCATCCAGCATCACTGTGTCTTTTCATTACTGAGCAGAGCAACTCCAACAGCCCTTTCATGGCCATTATTGCTCTGCTTCTTTGATAAATTCTAGGTCAGAAGTAGACATTTACACACACAGAGCACAAAGCTGCTAACTTTTATTTCATAGCCCAAATCCCCAACTGCCCATAAGGAGGGAACAGCAGCCTCAAGGAGATTAAGGCCAACCTAAGTGCATTTCCTCAGCTAGCAAGACACAAAGTGGAAGGGAGCAAAACCTGATCTGTGGTTGTGTTTGCTTTGTTCTCCCACTCTTACCCCAGGTCTCATTTGGATTACATTTTTCTTTGAACAAAACAGTTTTTGCAAGTGCTGAGAATACCTTTGGAACTTACTTGGTCTTCAGGCACCTTTGTTTTCCTTGGCCAGAAAGATTTGGGAGTTGGTGAAGGGGAGGATGGTTTCTCCTAAAATCACACCCCATCAACCTGTGTATAACACTCAGCCTTTGACCTGCTCAGTCAGAAAAAACTCAGAACAGGACTGGGCACAGGAAAGTCAGTCCTTTAAGATAAATTAATTCTCTAAACCCTACTAATGGCCTTCCCTACCAACTGTGTAAATAAACTACATCAACAGGGTCCCACCAGAGTATTCTGCTGCTTCTGGCAGCAGAAATACCAGGGCAGGTGAAAGTTTCTTGCAGCAAGAAGCCATGGCCCATTTCCAGATGGGCCCTGAACAGCCCCAGGGCTGGCAGATAGGACTGCACTTCTGCAAGGGCTGAGTAGGAAGGAAGCTGTTCCAGAGATCAATGGAAAGCAGTTCCACCGAATAACAGCTATTCCCATTTCCAGCCTTGCATGAGAACCATGTGGCTGTGGCTAGTTAACTAAATAGCAATTGGGAGGTGAGAGGTTTAGTTCTGCTCACCACTTTGAGTGGCTCGGCTTGCTGTGCATGTAGAAGATAACACTGCCTGCTGTGCAAGGACCTGGATGACTTGCTGCTTCTAATGCTCATTTTACCTGGGGTTACTTCAGGCTTTCAAAATACTTTTCCATTTTTGTTCACTTACAACAGCTTTCTGATATTATTAAAAGGTACTATAAACATAAGATATTACCCCTTAAAGGACACAATATGGTTTATCTAGCTGCATCACCTATTATTTCTAACATAGCTATTTCTTTTGTGGCAGTTAATCTGACAGCGATTTGCTTCAAAAGAGAGCCCGAGAGTGTATGACTTGCTGCTGATACCACAACATTTTGCACAGTTCAGTGGAAAAAGCAGCTTCCGGGAGAACTCCCTACAGGCTCCACCTCCCATCCCCACAGTCTCTACAGTCCCACAGCAGCTGAACAGCCTACCAAGTGCCAAGGGGACTCTCTCGTTCAGGATTTTCCTTGCCCCATGCTCTGGAGTGCCCTGTTGGCCTTGCTTTGGCCTGCACACACAGGTTTGGTGGTGAGCAGGCTGAGAGGCTGGACTTACCTGGTACCAGGACTTGCAAGGTGCTGTGGGTATCTCAGAGCCTTGCTCCACAAGTGGATAATACCAGCAGCCTTTCCCAGGCAAAGGCAGACAGCTTCATCCACCCTGGCTGCTTACAGAGTCAGACTTTACCCAGACAGCTCAGATAGGATTTAGCAGATGATTGGGCAGCAATCTTTCTGCTTCTGTGTTTAGGAAAACAGAGCTCCAGGAAGCATTCAGCACTTCTTGACACTTTGTGGCTGAATAAAACCTGTGAAGAGTTTCGCAAACTCACTATCCTAACAAGCTAGTGGAACAAACTTCAGAACCAGCTTAAATCTGAGTCAAAACGAGGCACCTCCCCATTACTACCACTTAATACTTCCTACTCACAAAACAAAAGCCATCACAAAACCTTGTCTAGCAAGCCTGTCCATTCCCAGGCATGAACTTTGACTGTTGAAGGAGAGCTTTGAATGAGATTGAGAAAGAATGATTACAAGTTGACGAAAATGGCCTGTTTCCATGTATACCATCACGTTAGGGAATTGTGAAACATCTGCTTGCTGCTTGAAAATGTATAAAAACCTTCTTTAGAGAGTTAAAAGAAAACGGGTTTCAACAGATACACTGGTATCATTTAAAAATGACGTTTCCATGCCTATGTCTGCAGCACAGGAGTCTGAGCTGCCAGAGCTTAATATCTATTCAGCAAGGTAGCCTGGTCCAAGCAGAGCCCAGTGAAACACAGGACTTGGGCTGCCAGGAACCAAATGGGTTTCCTAGAATTGCTGACTGCCCAAATCACTTCTGTGTCTTTCTTCCTTGCAGGAAGCACTAATGTTCCATCCTCAGTCTGTCAAGGATTTTTGTCAGCCAGTCTTTTAAGTTATAGGATGGCCCCAATGAAACAGGATTTCATTTTCAGAATGTGATTTTTTCATGTAGACAGCTCAGAATTAGAATAATATGAAACAAATTAGAGAGTTGTATAAACATGAAGAGGCTAAAATAGCTAAGTAAAACCAGTAGTTTTTACTCTGTCAGCTTACAGCTATAAATACTTAGGGTTGTATATTCCTTTTTATATATTTCACCTTAGCCAGGAAACAAAGATACAGGATTGGGAACAACTGGGGTTTTTTTAACTTATCTTCCATCTGTGTTAATACAGGTGTGCATGGGAACCAGCTGCAGTGTCTGTATTGCAGGCATTGCCCCAGTAGCTTACCAGATTGTTCCCCAAACAGACATGCTTCAAGAAGAACAGATCTCAGCTACCAGAAGGGAGGCTTAGAGGGTATTGAATTTAACATTTCAATGGAAGACACATTTTTGGATTAGTAAGTTTTAATTAAACTAACCAAGTCCTGGGAAATTACTGAATGTGAACTGCAAGACTTTCTTTAAAATGAAACAACAAAAACAACAAAAACAAACACAAACAAACAAAAACCTCCCACCAAAAACAAACAAACAAACAAAAAAACCACCCACAACACCACACACACAAAAAAATTCCCCCAAACACATAATTATAAGTGAAAATCAGACTTTTCGTGGAAACTTAGTGAAGGAAAATCCTGGGTCAGGAAATGACAAGGAAGATCTCTACTAGGTGGTCTCTGACTGAGGCAAATACTTTGGGATTTAAGTCGTGTCTTCAAGGCCCTACTTTCCTAAACATACCTGACAGTGATTCCAAAATCCCAAGTATGCATGACCTTCCTTTCCCATCAAAATATGTACAAATGGCCATCTTAATATGATATTTGAGGCTCCAAAACTGTGACAAAGCTTTTGCAGCTAGAGTGATATTTGAAAAACTCCAAGAAATTATTCAGAATCCTTGGTGGATTCAAAAAAACCCAAAAAAACAACATGGTGGCTAAATATGGATAACAGATTTGTTGTAAGTACTTAAGATCATATGTGTTTGGTTTTTTTTTAACTGATATTTAGTTTTGGCAGGGAAAGAAGAAGCCGCCTTGGAAACTGTATCTTTAGGCGCCTCAAATTCAGGAGCACAGAAAACTAGGGGCAGGGGCATTGAGAAGCAAATGCTTATTAAACAGAGCTTGCTGGAGGTGGATACTGAAAAAAGAAGAATGAGATTCAAGTACTTTAAAGCATCTGTGTTCCTACTGGAAATCAATGACAGAGCTGCAAAGAGATTCCAGGCACCTCTCCTGTCCATTACCAGCTCTAATGCTGGACTCATTCACTCCTAACCAAAAATGCTGCTTGAACGGCTTCTGCTTCAGTGAGTCCAAAATTCTCTTCTTCCCAAATTATATCAGAGAGAATGTGCTCCCTGCAGGTGAAAAGAGCAGCAGCTGATTCTATTAGTTACGCAGCTGGCTCAGAGAATTCACTGATAAGAGATGCAGACTGGTTTTCACTCATTTGCAGAGCACTTCTTTTTCCTTAAGCTGACCAACAAATTGTAGGCTTTGAGATGCCTGCTAAAAGGAGTCAAATCCATTACTACTGAGGCATATATATGCAATAAAAGCTGAAATTACAGTTCTTCATGTTTAAACATCTGGTCATAACCAAGGAGGGATATATCCCCACTGGCCATGAAAAAATAAATCTTAAATAAGTATAAATTAATTGCCTATAGTAAATGGAAACTTTGTAATCATTTATGTTCAAGCATGTGAGTGAGTATTCATTAAACTGTGTTTTCAGACATTTAGAAAGATTATTTAGCACATACATTACCAAAATGATTAGCTTCAAATTGGAGAAAATACCCTGCACATTGACACTGTCATTTTATTCTACTCATGTCACCAAATCAAGGAAATAGATAATCTATTCACACGACAGGAGGAGGAGATACACAGTTTGAGCTTTGGTATCTGTTTCTCCTCACCTGAAAACACACTGCATCTACCTACCTATACTTAATGTGTTACTACCTTGCCCTTTTCTAACACACAAGGCTCATTGGGGTTTTTAGTCCTGACTTGTGCCTTGTTTGTATCTTCCAGAGATTTTAGTACATCACTCAGAGGAGATAAAATAAAAAAGGGGGAACATTCCAGTACTATTCTTATTCTACTTCAAATTTCTATTTCTGTCTTGATCTCCTTAGTTCCTTCACACTTCTGCCATGTTCCATTTGTAGAAAAGTGCAGGTGAGAACCCACACTAGAATGGTAGCGGGGAGGCTACAGGGAATGAATACCAGCAATGCAGTCAATTAGAGGGCTGCAAGGAAAGCAGAGTAACAAAGATTTATTCATGTTTCTGCCAAGCATAAGACACTAGAAATTATATTTCACCTGTGTTTTTTGTTTACCCCTACATCATTGATCAATGTTTATTATTAGCCCTTCGCTAGCTTCAACTCCCTAACTATCAGGAGTCAAGTCATCTTGTTAACAAACAATCCACTACTGTCTAGACCCGATGTTGTAGGACATGAGAAACTCCAAATATTTCAGAAGGCAAAGAACATAGAAGCAACTTTATTGTCTAATTCTTAGTACCTTTTATAAGGTGTTCCAATACAGACTTAACATTATTTGTGAATAGGAACGACACCTCTTTAGTCCCATTGATAGAACTAGAGAAACAGCAAAGCACCATCTGCAAAAGTGGTGCTTTTGCAGAAAGGGTAGAAAGGGTAGTTGTTTGCCAAGATTGTTTTGAGAAGGAGCCTTCCCCAGAAATCTTCCCTTGGGAAAATAATCCAAAACTACTAGCAGGCTAAAATCTCTCAAGCCCAGAATATCAGGCCCACATTCCCTTCAACAGCTCTACTGCTTTTCTCTGGACACATTGCAGCACCTCAATGCCCTTCTTGTAGTGACAAACATAAAACTGAACACAGTATTTTCTTACTAGTCTAATACTTCCACATTTTGCTTTATAAGGTTTAGAATATACTGCCATTTTAGAGACATGGATTGAAGGATGTTTCTAAGCAAAAAAAAAAGGCTGTTAATGACAAATCAACCTTCTACAGTTTAGTTCTGTCTCCCTGAAATATATGCCAGCAGTTCAAAAAAAAAAAACCAAACAAGTTAATCCACCAGTTCTTTGTGAAAAAACATTGCAGGCAGCCTCAATAATACTTCCCTCTCACCAAGTTAGTACATCAAATTCCCCTGTGATAGTCACATCAGCAGAATCAATAGCTGAAAAAAAAAAAAAATCTTAGAACTCAAGAAGAAGCCCACCAGAGCACAGTTTCATAATTACTTGAAGATGTCTTGGGAGCTGCCCACTGGTTATGTGTCTGTCAAATAATGCAAATTGTTACAAGAAATGCAAAAAATCCAAATGGATTCTCTGGGTTTGCTTTATATCAGGGAACAGTGAGGTAGCAGAGGGCATGCTTGGAGATAAATAAATAAATAGATAAAAGCATAAACTTTAAAGTTTTGATTTTTTGGTAAACATGCTGCCCTACATCTGGACTTGAAATAAGGAGCCCAGTTTCAATCAACCACATCAAGTCCTGTGGTAGGGAAAGAGATAATAACACCATACTACAGCTAATGTAAGTTCGTACTTGCTGAGACACTGAGTACATTTAATCCTCAAGCCAAATAATACACCTGTGAACAACAGAATGTTGATAGGATATAGATTTGAATTTCAAAAAGGATACAGGGCAAAAGAGAAGTCATTTGTGCCAGAACTCCTGGTATGGTTGCGCAGTGAATTCATTTTTCCAGAATGACGTTTTGTGCTAACTCACACACAGCCTTGCCATGTTTGGTCCAATGAGTCCAGTAAATCTGGACCTATTGACTGTACTGCAATGACCAAATAGTCTCTCCACATGCCAGGGTTGAGAGCAGGGTGTTTGGTTCTTTCTGGTCTCTACCTAAAGGCAAGGGACTATCTACTCATTAAAAGGCCAAGTGAAAACCTGATTTTTCATGGATTTAGATTTCATTTAAAAAAAAAAAATTGCAAAAATCACTGATTACCTTTCCCACAGGCTGGCTGATTTTAGCCTACATTTAATTCATAGTTACTAGAACTATCCTCCTTTTTTTCTTCTTTTTTTTTTTTTTTTTTTTTTTTTTTTTTTTTTTTTTTTGGTACTACCATTGTCTATCACCTGGCTAGCAATTATTAAAAATATTAAAAATATTATCTAGGACATTAGCATTGGGGAAGCATTTTGCATTTTCTATGATACTCTAAGATAAGTCATCAAAGGTTGACAAGGGTCTGACATTAATGTCTGCTAGTTCTTCACAGAACAGCAAGAGGCACCTCTTTAGAAACCCTGTCTGAGAACTCTTTTGTCAGTGAACTAATTTTTTTCAAGGACAATCGGTAATATCTTCACTTACAAAACAGAATGCATGTAAAAGAATCTGGCATGGACTTTCAACATGAAGTTTGAGCTATATAAATACTGAAATCCATAAATATGAGGTTATCTATCTATCTATCTAATTAGAGCCAATAAGACACTGGTACTTCTAAGTTTAAAGAGTGATGCGAGAGTTTGAAAAATTGCTCTGAAAACAGATTTCCATTCTCTCACAATAATTCGATTTCAAATATGTTCTTGCAACCAAGAAAAATACTTTGCCCCCTTCAATTTATCTAAGAATATGAAAAATGGATTGTTTCTAGCACATCAATCCATGCCCGGAAAACAAATCAAACAAAGGTAATGCAATAAATTGAAAAGAATCAGGCATATTCCCTGTGTCTGCACTCTTTTCACAAAGCTACCATGAATAACTCTGGCCACCCAAAACACTTGAACTTAGATTGATCAGGTTGTGCAGAATCCAGGCAGGTAAGAAAGGATTTGAATGCTACACATCTTCTGATGGGGATATGGTTCATATCACATTCCCCAAAACTAAACCAATGAACCACAAAAATTACATTTAACTGTCTAAAGTTAAGTACTGAAATACATGTTTTGACAGTTGCCCTTTTCAGAGCTGATGCTGTTATAAACTCAGTGTAACTAGGGGTATCTGTAACCCACATTCAACTTTGTGTTGAGTGCAAACACTTAAAACTCAGATCAAATGTCTTCAGCTTCTAATTATGAAGTAAAATTACTAATTTAAAACATGTAAATCTGAGACTTTTGGCTTGAGCCTACCTATGCTCTTTAACTTCTGGCTGCTTCTTCCACTTCAGTGACTCAGACTAAAATACTTAGTCTGGATTTGTTTGAGGTCAGATTCCCAACTGAAACATTAGCACATTGCAAGGTGGGGAATATGAGCAGATACAGCTTGTCCTGAACTGAGTCCAAACTGCTTTTTCCACTGTCTGTCTCAAATTCTTCAGTAGTGTTACAATATAAGTCCAGTGGCATTTCTGTAAATCCATACAGAATATTTTTAAATCTTTTTTAAATCTCCTACAAGTTCAGTTGAATTTTCTGAATGCTTCTGAGTACAGCATTTTATGAAGCATCTCCTTAGAGGACATTTCTGAAATCCCCCTAGTTCCAACAAAATTAATTCCATGATACCCATATGATTTAAAGGTAACATACTGAGATGTGGAACATGAAAAAATATGCTTAATTATAGTATTTAGATGAAGTTTAATGCATAGACCATGGTTTGCAGTAAAAAAAAAAAAAAAAAAAAAAAAGCTTAAGGATTTTCATTTCAGGTGTAAAAGTATTGATATGTGCCTTCAGTATTACAAAAAGCAGCTGAAGCCTGCCAGCCAAACAATGGACTGAAACCCAGTTGCAAGCAAATTCAAAGACTCCTGGTGTGAAGGGATTGTATGATCTGCAAGAACACATATTATGCAGGTATATTTTCTTCCAGAACAAGAAAAAAACATTGTTGCACTGTTCTTTGGATTGGAATAAGACCCAAATCTTCCAGGAAAAATTCTCACATTCCCTAAGGAGACTGTTAACTTTCCAAAAGAAAGCAAGTTGTTTTTCTGTAGGGTCCTTTCCAGTGATCAGAAGCTTTCCTACTGCTGGAAAGGAACAGAGGATGGAAAACTCTGCATGTCTCTTTTCTTTCTATCAATACTCTTTGCACAATCTCTTATAACCCACAAGTTATCAAATACGTTAATTAAGCTATAGAATTACTTAATGTAATAGGGGGATATTTCTTACCTGGTGATACACCACACAAAATGCCTCTCAAGCTTTACAACAATTTACTTTGTTTCCCATCTGCTGAACTCTCAGAAAGAGCTCAGTGGTCATTGGAGACATTTACTGTACACTCACATGTGGTGCTTGTCTCTATGCACCACGTGTGAGTGGAGCCAGACCTAAGATTCAAGATTTCTCCAGCATATATCCAGAGAAAAATGCACTCTATTACTATGGTGGCAGTATTACTACTGTATTATAATGCAGGAAAGTGCCCTGCAATGGCAGACAAAGAGCTGAAACCATTAATAGCTCTTTTCCATTTCCAACATCTACATAAGTGGAACACAAAAAAATCTGAAAAAGCTTATGGAGTACTGTAATTCTAAGTGGTTACTTCATTTTTTTTCTCCCAAGTTAAACATTAGAATTTTCTGGTTGTCAGGCTGAATCCCAAAAGGTCTACTTTGTGGAGAATCTTGATTGGATCCAGTTTTCTGCAGTATTTAACTTATTTGAAACCAAGAAGATGAGGATAGAGTACTTAATCATAGAAAAAAAGCTGCAGCCATTGACCAGGAAAGTTATAGCCACATTGTCCCTCTGTATTCTCCATCTGTAACCACTTCTGACCACAATATCCCCCTGTACCCAGGAACTGCTATACTTTATGTTGTACCTTGATGCCTTAAGTTTTAGCTTTCATATTTTCCAGATTCTGTACTTTATTGGTATACAACTCTGAACTTCATATATAATGTTAGTCAGCTCTCTTCACAGGGTAGTTAGACAAAATAATCCTTTTCCAGCCCAAGAACCAAGGACACTGTTGTAGTTTCAGGCCCAAAAAGCATAAAAAATGGCAAACTTAGGAGAGGAAACTGAGGATGGGACTTCATAACCTGAAGCTGTAACTGGACAATTAACCCCAATATGTAAATGGACCAAAACTTATAAAAGTATGAAAACTCATGACCCATTGTCTGTATTGGGTGGAGCCATGGCTGGGCTCTTGTACTGCCCAAGGTGTATCCTTTGAAGGCCTTTTTACTAAATATCTGCTTTGTTCCTTTAACACTCTCTGGCCTCTGTTCCAGGTAGCCTCTTAAGGCATCACCTTGCACAGTGCATTCCCAACTAAATGCAAAACATTATTTTTTAAAGACCTATAAAAAGACAGACCAAATGACAAGTACGATTGAAGAAAAATTTGGGGGCCTTTTGCTTTTAAAATTGAAATGTTGGATTTTTTTTCTTTCCTTAGGAAAACAGAAAAATAATGTAAATTCTGAAAAAGCTGTCAAGAGAGCATCCAGAGGCCAAAATGCTTCACATTCTCATGAATATGATCCTTCTTTCCAAGGACTTGAGACTGAGCCCTGAAGCTACAACACTTTGCACTGTGTCTTTTTTTTTTTTAATCTTATTCTGTCTCTTTTATTAGTGATAGCTGCAGGCAAGATTTTTTTTCCTTCCCTCATTTGGTTCAGTTGTGTCACATGTCATGGTTAGCTTCTTTAATGGAGTGTTTGCAGATGAGGTTGTAAAAATCATTAGCCATGGTTGGCAGATGCTAGGTACTGCTAGGATGCTGTTCCAATCACTCCTTTTCTTTAATTAAAATTTTAAATAAATCATGAGGTTTTGCAAACACAAGCCGACAGTACTTGCATAAGATGAAAGCTGTGCTGACTTCTGGCAGTCTTGATGCAGCTCTTTAGCATCTATTTCTTCAATGTTTTGTTTTGCTGTTTTTTGGTGGTTTGGTTTATTTTTCCCTTGACCATCACACAAAATCCCCATATGCACTTCTTCAGTGCTTAAAAATCATTATTGCTGGAGATCAATACCAAGAAAACATCTGCAGCTCTTCTTGGAGTACAAACAGATTTACTCAGGTTTTGTTTTATTTTGTTTTGGTTTTTTACAATAAATGCAACTAAAACTTCATGCAAAGAGCAAAGGAAGTCTATATTCAGTAGCCTATTGATTTTTCTTGATATTCTTGTAAACATAGATGTGAGAGCATTAAATATTCAGAGCAGAGGAATATTTATTTGCCGTGAAACCTGAATAAATTGAATCTTTTGCTCCTTGTTTCTATGGGAACAAGTTCTATTGAATAAACAGTCTTTGAATAATATTTTATTATTTCTAATTATATTAATTATAATTCAGTATGTCACATTAAAATAATTTCAATAGTAATAAGAAATTTTAATACTGATGCAAACTTAAAAAAATGGGCTAGTTGAGTTTAAAGTAATTTATGCTGCCTGTAATTTTTAGTTTCCATTGTCATGAGAGCTAATTACTTGTTACTAGACCTGAATGTTTGCATTTGAATTCTTAATGGGGTGATATTTTATTGTGGTATTAAGAAAAGGTATAAAATAACCATGATGAAAAGACTAAAAGCTGTAGAAAAATTGATTTTGTGAAGCAATCAGTCACTGGGGAGCTTTTCTTGGCCACAAAATCCCTGCATTTTCCTATTTTCTATGTAGCCATTCTCTTTTTTTCTTCTTTCTTCTTTTGCTAAAGTAGCCAACAAGCATCCCAAATACGAGTTTTAAGACAAGTTAAAAGAAGACAGGTTATCCTCTTATGTGTACATAAAATCAATGGAGTCCTTCACAGGACATCTCACAATGATCAATGTGAAGAAATGGGCTCCAAAACAACACCATGATGGAATAACAAAATTATTTTGAAGTTAATACAGCAGTGCTTAGTCAAAAATAAATTTGGGGTAAACTCAGTCTAACCAATATAAAGAAAAGCAAAAACGACAAGAACAACAAAACAAAACCAATCCAAAAAGAAAAGGACATTTAAGTGGAGGCATGCCTAAGCAGCATTATGGTGGAACTAAATATAAAAGGTTAACTGTCCTTTTTTTTCTTCCTGTTAATACACTGGTGCTGATCATCATATTGGTTTTATCATCACACCTAACTGCTCATACACAAAATATCAAAAATCAGGAAAAAATTCCTTGTTTTTAATGAAAATCAGTTGTAGACTCATTCAGTACTACCAGTATTTTCTTAATTATACTGTAGCAATGTCAGAACCTCTTCTTCTTGAATTTCTTTTCATATCAGAAAGTCACCTAAATCATGATATCAACATAAGTTAAAGATTAAATGATGATTCAGAAGGAGAATCAAATTCCTGGCACAAATACAACCATTTCATTAAAATAGCAAAGGGAAATCTGAAAACGATGTGTTAAGAATAATGCTATCAGTTTATGAAAGGCACGTATTTAAGCATTCTCATAACTGCATTCATGTAGAAAATACTGAGCAGCAAAGTTCTGTTCATAGTGTCATAGAAGAGTTTGGGTTGGAAGGGATCTTTAAAGGTCACCTAATCCAGCCTCCCTGCAATGAGCAGGGACATCTTCAAAAAGATCAGGTTGCTCACGGCCCTCTCCAGCCTGACCTTGAATTTCCTTCCATGGTCTCCAGAGGTAAGACTTATGATCATAGAAATAGAAATTTACTTTCAGATTTTTTATCTGCCATGACTCAAATAAACCTGTCACAATTGATCATCTACATCAGAAATATTTCAATAAATTTTAAAAAGCCATTGCAGAGTTTTTCATTTAACAGCTGGAATACCTAATTAATTTGAATAATGGTTTTATAGCTGCAGTGTGCTACGGGATCAGAAATCATTTTTATCTCTTACTAAAAGGAATTATTCACTACCATAAATATTTAAAATATACACTCTTGAAAATGCAATATGCTGCATTTGGCAACATGTTGTGTAAACATGATGAGTCCAGAGAGGAAAGGTCTCAATATGATCTTCTTTGTTCTGCATTATTGTTTCTTATGATCTGCAATACAGTCTGAAATAACAGAATTTTTTTTCTTTACTGTAGAATGACAACAATTCTTTTTCAATATAGCTCTCTATTTGAGAGAGCAAAATTACTCCTCTTATTACAGAGGAGTTTAATACAGACTAGTCCACATTTTATCCCAAAAGTGCTTGATCAAAAGGTATTTAATGTCATTTTGTAGAGCTGGCACCTTTAATTCGATAAGGGTATTACAAGTTGCATGTGCAATTTATTCCAGGACCATGTGAATAAAGCAACTACTTATTGGGAAATAACTTCTTCAGAAAAAAAACTTCCTGCAGTAAATCCTAATGTACAGAAATTGTTCTATAAATCAAAGTTTTAGCTTCAGTGAAGTTTGTAACTGAGGAGGATTCTCAAAAGGAGAAAAGTCACTTAAGGCATTCATTTCAAAACAATTGAATGAGGCACTTGTCACCACAGCAGGAAACAGAAAAGCACTTAAAGCTTGTACAAGTAATTTATTTTAGCAATCATCTTGAAATTTATACAGGAAACAAAATGCAAAGGAAATAACTAATGAGAGTTCATTAATCTAAAATCCAGCAGTTACTAATTTATAGGAATGGGGTGTGTATTATAAGTTCCCACAATGCAAAATATATAAAATGAAACACTTCAGAAGAGGGTTTTGAAGGCAGGTAAAAACAATTTATGCAAGCACCTTAGCTAAGGTGAAAACTTCAGAAGTACAACCCAGGAGGCCAGAAAACACATATGCCTAAGAATTCACATATGCCTTTTGTCACTGCTTTGACTGAAGCAGTCTTTTATTTGAGGGCTTTACAAAATAACTGGCAATTATTTTAGAAGTTCCAGAGGTTTTATAAAATGCTCAGTACACTTTCTATACTCAAAATCAAAAAAAGCCTGTTTCTGGTAACTACCAATTACTAAATTTATCTTCAGTCTAGTAAAATACAAGGACAACTAAGTAAGAATGCTACATGATATTTTAGAAAGCTGTAATAAGGAATAGGAGTACAGGAAAACCAGCAAGAATAATACAATTCTCAACAGGAATTCATTTGAAAGAAACAGTAGGGGACTAAGTAGAAACAGGTAAACAATAAAATAAGTGGTCAAATGAAAAGTACGTAGATACTGAGGAAGGAAAGACAGTGAAAATATAGGAAGCACTGAAATAAGGAGTGGAAGGACAAAGTGGCAGTGGGTAGGAGATGATATATGCATTTGCTCCTCAGCAGAGTTCTGTTGTTCCAGTTCAGTAAACAGAACTTGGAAAACACAGAATTCTTCAGTATGCACTTTTGACATGGACAGTGATCTTGAGAAATGGGATAAGAAATCAGAGACTAAATTACTTATTTCCAGGCAGAAGAACTTATTGCAAACTCTTCCATTGCAGCAGGAGCAAATGACAAGGACCACAACCACAGAGCTTACCATGTTCCTGGGTTCCACTTCAAGAGAAGGAAAGCAGAGTGCATCCTTATTAGAATGCATTCTTATTTCAGACAGTGGTGACACTTTTAAAGCAAGCTTCTTCCTCTTCCACTATGTTTCATTTCATACCGAAATTGGTCTTGCATGGCTCACACTGATTGCCTTCTGGATGAAACCAGAATATGTAGGAGGTACAGAGCCCTCCTAACATGTCTTACCTGCTAATAGATCAGTGGGTGTGAGGCAAAAGCTCTTGACCTACACCTAGGTTGGATGTCATATCTGCAATGTCAATAGTTTGGACCTTCAGTTGCCCTCCCACAGTTCTGCTCTTCTAGCTTACATAGATATTGCCACAGGCACACTTGCAGAAACAACATTCAATCTAGTGTCAGACATTCCCCTTACACCTTCGAAAGTGAAGAAAATTTCCCGTGATTTTGTTTCCCTCTCGACTTCAGAAACCCTCCAGATTGCTTGTTTATAATTCATACGTCATTGGTTTCAGTGGGTCACATATTTTGAAAAACAAAAAAGAAAATTCTTTTTGAAGCTGCTGCTTGAAGACTGATAAACTGTTTTTAAAAGTAGGGTAATGCTGGAACATTTGACAATAAGAGCCTTCAAAACAGACTCAAGAACATCTAACTGTTAACAGTGTTAAGATACCGTTTATATTCAGCTTTATATCTCATCTCAGAGAACATAATTAGTTTGACAACATGACCACATAACCATACATATTAAAGACACAACAACTGTATGAAGTAAACTACAAATGTTAATGTTTTCAGTAAGATTAGTTCATATCTTTGTCAAGAATAATCAGATAAAAATCAGAAATAGGAGCAGCTTTACCAAATATTTTGAAGAATATTTTAAAGTAAAATTTTTAAGAAAAGACAAAAATCACTGAAACTTTGTCATAATTTTTGAAGAGCAATGTCCAAAATTATAAATTTACTTTATTTCCTTGATGGATTGCTGGTAGTATCAGAAATTTCATATTCACTATATCAATACTTATTCATATTTCACAGGGCATAAGTAGTACTGAGATAAAGAAAGAGGGGAAGAGATGCAAAAAGGAATTAAGGTTGCAGGGCAAAAATGCTTTTTTCAACAGACAATAAAAATAATCCTGGTCTTGCAGTCCCTTCTCTCAGAACCAAGACAGACAGAGGTCAGCAGAGATGGACAAAATCTTACGGTTTTGAACATCGTAAAATAATGACTAAACATAACTAAATATCACATTAGACATCTAAGGAAAATTATAGCAAATAATAGAAAATTACAATATTATATATTAGATAATATATATAATAATATATATATATAGCCCATTTTTTGACACATTTAAAAATTAAACCGCAGGCATTTAGGAATTTTTCCCCATCTCATCCCAAACAACCAATTTTAGCTTTCTACTCAAGCTATACACTACTTTAAAAATTCTCCTGTAACACAAGGTGTGTTAAAATGACTTAACTAGTCCTATTTAAACTAAGGACTGTGGAAAAATTACCTAATTTTAAAGATAAATTAATTTTTTTATAACATCTAGTAAGATCCCCCAGATGGCAACATCTGATCTACTAAGAAAACAACTATTAATTGACTATTAATTTGATAATCAGCAGTGGCTTTCAATTGCTACTGCCTGTTGAGTCACTGACACATCAAAAAATTTCTACTATCACTAATCTAAAAATTAAATTTAAAAAGGGAATTTCTAATTTTTATTTTACTGAACACTATTTCTAAACAACTGAACAACTCAATTTAGAAAGTTAAAAGTAGACAGCAAAACTAAATGACAGACAAAAAATGCAGTATTAATACAGTAAGAGAAGCTTTTTGTTCTTTGTTTTGTAGTATCTTTTCAGCTCCTTACTGTAACAGAGTATGACAAATTGACTATATACAATTATTCTTTTTTTTTTTTTCCCGTCATAAACAGAAAAACATTTTAATCTATTATTTTTGTCCTGTCAAGATCCTACTAGACAACATTTCTCTGCATAAGCAAAATTCCCAGAATCCAGTTGTGGTATATTTTTGGAGTACATATTTCTGTTGGCATAAATACATTTTTAAGATGACTTTGAAAAACCATTTTAACAGTCCTCTCCAAAACAATATATTAAAGAAAGATTTTATTAACAGTTAAAAACCTGCGAAAGAAAAGCTTTAGCTTTAAAAACCCACAGGTCTGAGAAATTAAAGTCTCTGCACAAGAAGTCATTCTCATGGCTTGCAGTGGTTTTCTGCAGACTCTGGAAGACAGACTCTCACTTTCCATTTTTCTTCCCATTTTTCCTTGTGCAAAATGAAGATTTTGATTCGTCAAAGTGAAGCTGGGAAGTTTAACTCAGTACTTTGTAGGGATATTCTAATGCAAAGAATCTAAAATAAGTGCATGCTCTCTGTCTCAGACACAAAGACAGTGCATCATATTTTTTGTTAGGTAAAGTTGGATCTGGCTGTTCCTTGAAATCATACAGACTCATTTGCTTTAGGGTAATTTGAGTTTCAACAGCATATGACAAGGATCGGCTACATTTTCACCTCTCATTACCTTTCATCACCACTTTCCTGCATTGCTAAGAGTGTTTGGTCAATTCTTTTCTCTATATAACAGCTAAAAACCTGATTTTGGTTTTTAAACCTTTTTTATAAAAAAATCATGAGCCATGCACCACCATAACTTTTACCATTTTCCCCATCAACGTCACGTGGAAAAGAAAGGGACAGATCAAGGATATGCATATAGGAAAAGCAGTTTCACTAATAAAGGTGAAAAACATATATTTCATCAATTTACATGTCTTCATGCCTCATTTTTAAAGATCTTGTTTTATAAATAATATCAGCTTGCCTATCAAAAAACTTGGCACCACAAGATACATTAAACCGGTGCCTGTCTTAATGGGAGTTTTGTATCTACACTTCAGCTAGACTCCCACAGTGAAAAATAAAAACAATATTAATAAAGGCACACTGATAACAAATCTTATCTTATTGACTTCTCTCAGATTACACTGAAATATGACTTCCTCTGTTGTTTGTTACACCCCACTCTGTACTATGCTGTGGGAAGAGGAAGTAACATCACGGCCTGAGGCAAACAGAAAAGAGAGATTTCTCTGGTGTTCAAGCCTATACAGAGTTTGATGGGTTTATGCTGAAAAAATTAAATTTCTTCAGATTTACACACTTGTTCCAATCTGATGTTACTAAAGAAGGCCTCTGGCAGTATCATGCTGCTGGAATACAATTATTTTTTTTCAGGAAAGCTTTCAGATAAATTTTGTTTCCATAACTGTAAAAATGCTCTCTGACACAAGGTCAATGCAAAAAAGAGATTACACTTAGGAGAGTGCATTAGTCTCACTACATTCCCCTTCAGCATAGAGGAGTTTTCCATAATTACAACGAATTTCTGCACCCTCTTTTCTCCTGTATGATGGAAAACTGGAGCAGTTGTAACCCAGGTACTTTCTATTGGTCTGAAGGCTGGAAGCACCTATACACAATCCACTGGACACATCTGCCCCATTTCACAGACACACCTAATGATCTATCAGACAGATCAGGCTTACAATGACATTTTTCCAGTAAGTTCTTTACACCAATCCAGACATATAGAATCTAATTTGGAAAGAATATACCATAGATACATATATACGTATGCATGTATGTATATGTGGACATGAACTTATGTAGGCCCAAGTGCCCTTAGTCAATGAGACCTATAAACTTTATCTCACCAGACAACTGCTGTCTACCTTGAATCATAAAATTATAGAATGGTTTGGGTTGGAAGAGTATATTAAAGATAATCCCGTGAAAATCTCTGCTGTAGGCAGCAACATTTTTTGATAGATCAGGTTGCTCAAAGCCCTTGTGCAATGTCACTTTGACCTCTTCCAATGAAGGAACGTCCACAACTTCTCTAGGAGACCTGTTTCAGTGTTCCAACACCATAAAAGATTTCTTCCTTGTATTCAGTCTAAATGCACCATTACTCAATTTAAAAGTATTGTCTCTTGTCACTACAGACCCTAGTAAAAACTCATTCTGAGTCTTTCACAGAAGCTTCCTTTATATAATGAAAGGCCTAAAAATAGTCTCCTCAGAGTCTTTTCCAGGCTGAAAAACCCCAACTTTCTCAGCCTGTCTGCATGGAGAGGTGCTCCAGTGCTTTGATCATCTTTGTGATCTCCTCCGGACTTGCTCCAACAGGCCCAAGTCTTTCCTATGTTGGATATCCTAGAGCTGGATGCAGTACCCCAGGTGGAGTCCCACAAGAGCAGCGTAGAGGTGAAAACCACATAACACAAACTACCCACTTCTTTTTATGCAGCTTTTGCATACAGTTGTTGTCCATCATTCTACAGAAAAGTGCTCCACTGGTTGTAGTAGGAGTCTGGGCACCCTGCTTATGCAAAGACATTTCTGCTTAGTAATTTGAACCTCTAACTGAATCGTACTTTGTAGACACTTAACGTCATGTGTCACCTAATGCCAAGTTGCCTGGCCTGATCTGGCATTTGGCTTCTCTTGCAGAAAGGCAAAGAACCCAGATCATATCTGCCAGTCCTATGCAGATGTCTCATCTGGCCCAGGGCATCTGGCCCAACCAGACAGGGATCACAGTATCAACTTATCATGAATTTGATTATCAGCTTTCTTGCAAAAAACAGAAACAACATAGCTAATACCCCCGAAGACACCCTTCCCCTGAATTGCACTGACACAAATATCAAAATGTCATACAGTGTAAATTAATATTTTTGAAGTGCTTGCAGTCCATTGACATGATACATCCTAAAAGGTCATAAAAAAAATAAGGACTGAATATTTTTATTCACTATTTAAGATTCCCCCATATATTCCTATACTAAGTGGGAGGAAGTCATCGTACTTCTGTGAAATAATAAAAATTAATTCCCTTTATTGTATCATACTTTTATGTGGAACCAACATGACACTGATAATGGAATGTTTTATGAAGAATAAAACTGTTATTGCATGATAATGTGAAAGTTTTCTGAGGTTTTTTATAGATAGATAGATAGATAGATAGATAGATAGATAGATAGATAGATAGATAGATAGATAGATAGATACATTCATACATACATAGATACCTAAATAGATGGAAGACAGGGAAATAAAAAATTTGGTTTACCTATGAGCCTGAGAGATTGGCACATTTCCTTGCACAATTCTGTCCCTTTATACATGCCGTAGATGCCTAAGCACACAAAAAGGACACAGAACCTTGTCCTGTGTACATTAACTTGGATATTTTAATCCTGCCCTTGGCCACTCAAAATAAAAATGTATATATATCACTTAACATTTACTGATGTGACTTTTGATTAAGTCAGGCCATGAAATGGTAATTTTAGATGTGATAATCTCTAGCCTTCAGTTCAAGTGGTTATGATGATGACTGGAATGTAACTTAACTATCAATGTATTAATGTATTTATTACAAAGTTTAAAACTTTTTGTAAAGTTCAAGATTATTTAATGGTTGAAAACACGTGCCTGTAACTCACAGTATACAACGTTCAAATACACTACTATTCAAAGCAAAATTGAATCAGCTAGAGCCCAAGATTTTATTTTCTTTGGGATCTTATAGAAAGTTAACTTAGTAAAAAGTCTTAAATTTAAAGTTTATAAGTTAAGAACAGATTAAAGTCTGTGAAAAGAAGGATGAAAAAAAGGAACACAGAAGAAAAATCAGAAGAAGGATTCATTAATCATCTATTTATCTAGGTTAACATTTTCTTTAAAAGCTGGAAGATTAAAAAGGATACAGAAAATAGGTTCACAGTAATACAGACACATCTGTGCCATGTAGATTTCTCCATTTCTCCCTCTCTCACATCTTGTTTTTTAATTCTGCAATAATGCAATTAAACCCCTGTTTGGTCTTTCAGTCAGTCAGCTCCCTGTCAGGGATGCCAGAGCACTGAAATGCTGCTAATGTGCCACAGAATCCATGCTCAGAGTTTATTTTTCTCCCAGCTGTAGGCTGATCCTGTTGAACTCACCCTGCCCATCACTCAGCATGACGATGCCAAAACAAGTAACAGCCATGAGCAGCAGGAACAGCCTCCTGTCACCATGCTGATCTAGTCCTGATTTATTCCAGTTTCCATCAACATAAATCAACACGCTGCCCAGGGAGAGACAAGGAAACAACAGGAGCATCATAGAAGAGCAGTAGGACAGAGCCTGTTCTGCCATATTTTACATTTCAGCTTGAGAGCTGCTTTCAAGTGCATATGTCCACTTGCATTTTTTTGTGCATTTGAGTTGCCAAAACTGTACATGTGGAAAGCAAAGAAAAACTTTAACACATAGCTTCTACCAGGACTGTTATTCATATAAGATATGTATGCTCTACAAACCAGCAAGAGACCAAAACCTGCTGGAAATTGATGTCCAAAGCTTTACACAATCCCTTAGCTACTGTCACACCTTAGAGTCTCCACAGAAATGACCTGTCTTTTCTAGTTTCCCTTTGCCTTTTACTGCTGGACCTCCATCAGCTGAACTTGCATTTTGTAGAATGCTAATGTGAATCCAGTCTATGAAAAGAGTGTTTGCCCTACATACTCAAGACAGCAGTATTGTATGGATACAAATGAGGAATCTCATCTACAACTCACAGGTCATCTCTTTTAGGACTGAGTTTGCACACTGATTTTCATAACATTTGGTTTTGGTTTGTACGTTTTGAGACCTCCTTGTTTAGTAGTTCTGATTAGGAAGTTTGTTGTTGCATTTCACATGTCAGCACATTCAGGAAGCAAGTGTCATTCATATTCATGTAAGTCTAGTGAGACCACAAATAATCCATCCTTGACATCCTTTGTTTGTTCATAATGCTTCTAAATGACCTGGTTTATTTTACAAGGACATAAACATATTTCTGCTGCCTGGCAAGGAAATACTTTATTCATGCCACAAAAGGGTTTCAAATTGTCTATCAGGCTTAGGATGAGTGACAGCTGCCATTCATCTCTTTTTTCACTTTTCTTTTATACAGAGGTTGAATAATGCAAGAATAAATGTGATGAAATTAAGCTAATCTGAGTCTGAGATCAATAGCATTGTGCATTCTATCCATTTTACAAAATGCGACAGGGAGGATTTTTTTTTTTTTTAAAGGACGTTTTTTTAACTCTGAACTGACCCAGCTAATAGCAAGTGATCTCTGCTCTATGCTGCAGACGCAAGCATGAACAGAATGATGAAAAGTTCTTTCAAATGAGTGTGCTTTACAGAAAGGCACACTTTCTGTGTGCAGCCTCGTTTATTGGTCTCTTTAGTGCTTTGAATCTGAGATGAGAACATATCCAGACCAGTTAGGCACTCAGGCACATTTCAGGAGTAATTTGGAGTTATATTTCCCATGATTCTGGAGAATATTCATTCTCCAGCACTCAACAGTGCTGGTGAATCAAAGTTTTCTGCTATTATTTTATATTATCCTTCAGTTTTAGTTTGTAAGCTTGTTTGTGGACATCTGGTCTGATTTCTTTCCTCCAATGATTTGTTTGTATCAAATGGAGGTCTCTTAAAACACATTGAAAATTACCTATGCCTCCATTTGCTTATATGGTTGTGGGGACAGAAGATGAAATTAAATTCTGTATTTATATTTTATTGATAATACTGTAGATGAAAAAAAACTTTTAAGCAGAAGCTTTCTGGTTTAGCAAACTTTTCTTTTATTCTCTTTTTTATTATTTTTTAGATTATTACACCTGGCTTTCAATATATTTTTCCTTGTTAACAATTTTACTATTAGTTTCTCTTTGAAGGGTTTTTTCTTTCCATTAACTTAAAAGCAATGTCTAGGTCTGCTTCTGTTCATAATAGAACATGCTGTGCTGATGAACTATTTCTCTCTTCTACCCAAACAGTTTCTACATATAATGTCAAATACATATCTGAAAATTTCTCTAAATACATATCTGAGGACTTCTCCCAGTTTTTCCTTTCATTAGAAATTAAATTCTGCAAACATGATGGAAAAGCTGTCTAAGGAGAAGGCTTAAACTCCTCCCTACTTTGATGGTAGAGGATGCCTCTGGAAATAAGCATTCTTTGAAAGCACTTTTTCAAAAAAATTTCACAACACAGCACACAAGTCACAGTTGTTTTCTACATTGGCTGCTCCAATGTGTAAATATCCAAAAGAATGAAACAAATTGCTTGGTTGTTTACTGAAAGTTTATGAATATGTGTTAAACAACCATTCTCACCAAGCTGGTCATCCCTGCTATTACATTCACAAAATCTCTACATGCCAGTGGTGTTTTTTAGTTTATGATTTCCATCCCATGACATTTAGGGAGATTGATAGTAAGGTAGAAATTTAGGGAATTGTCTTTTTCATATCATGCATTTTATATAAATACAGGCTATTAATCAGATTCACATATTGCATATGGATTTTGCAATATCATAGTCTCAGTGTAGGATAGCTTTTTTCTCTTCTTCTTCCAAGAATAGAATAAGTTCTGTTCTAACAATTAGAAAACTCCAATGTAGTTTATCAACTTCTGTTCCTTGCCTCACCTGATTTGTGTCCAGTCTTGATCCTACATATCCCAGGTAAAGCCATACAAAAGCATTCAGCTTCATTTTGTCAGCTAGGAGACTACAGGACAACTAGTAAAATAAATGTGCTTGGCTCATCTTAATGAAACAATATTAAAATAACAGAATCCTTATTCCTCAGGGTCCTAATGAAAAAATCAGTCCCAGAGACTACTGAATAAAACAGGCCTCAACCTGCACTTCCTACAGCAAACCCCTTCAGTCTGCGTACTGTAGCCAGCACCCTGGGTGAGATTTTTTCAATCAAATAGGTTTTCACCATAATTTGTTAAAACAAAGAATTCTTGTTTACAGAAACACATCTTTCTTTGTTGAGAATTATTCCCAGGAGCAAGATGGGCTTATACATTGGTTGTAACCTCAGAGACAAATTGAGTAGGAAAAGTTCCACGTAAGTTTTGGACCCGTTCTGCACTGAGTGCCCTGTCCATTGAAATAGCTCATTATACCCTTTCTGGTAGCATTCAGTACATCAAAGTTCTAAGGAATGGAAGAACATGAAAACATTTCTGATTTCCCTCCTTGAACATTTCAAGTAAGCATGCTAAAAAGACTTGTACCATGAAGACAGTCAATAAATGTAGCAGTGATATAATTTTTTACAATGATTCCTCAGGCAAATTAACTGTGGCAAGAAAGGGAAAGTATTAAAGCTCTATGAAACTCCCTTGTTTATTTAGATTCTGCATATTCTCTATTTTCTTAAACTACTACTACTACCAAGGGATTTAAAGTCCTAGTGTTTTTCAGTTCTTCCACCAAACACTGAGAAGAAAGGTTTAATTATGCTTATTAGATCAATTCTGACAAATAACTCAGTAATTTCAAACCAAATAATTTTACTTTTAACAAAAATATACCATATAAGAAAGTTACAGAAAATACCAGTCATTTAGCTCATTTTGTGGACCCTTCTCACACACTGAAGAAATTTTTGCTTCCACTTGCAACAGAAAGTATTATGAAATTAATCTCTGATCGACGAATCTGTGTCAAAATTCATCTGAATGTCTAGCAACTACCCTTTCTGTTCCTCAGTAATTTCAGAAAAGTTTCTTTAAAGCTCACATACCCATTATCAGTAATTTTGATGCTGTACAAATTGCATCCAGGACTAAAAACACATATGACCCTCCCATAGAATGGAAGGATAATGCTCATTCTTGTATTGTTGGGATCTCTCTACATCATTCAGCGTTCCCATCATTAGACAGAAGTGCTCCATCCGAGGTGGTATTTCATATTTTGTACAGAATTCTGCACCTTTCACTTTAACTTGAGCAACTGTATACTTCTGTTATGTGTATAGCTGCTTGGATAAGCATGTATTGTCTCAAGATGACACCAAATTCTTCCTAAGCAAACATACCTCTTGACAGGAAGCAGGAAATTAAAATTTTAGACAATTCACACACAGAGATTCCAAAAGGTCATTCATCTTCCACGATTTAGAAAGCTGGTTAGACATTACAGACTCAAATTTGAATATGTTTGCTAATGATACACAGTTCTGTTTGCCCTTCACATCATACAGGTATATTACCCTCACTAAATTAATCTATTTTTTTTTTTTTGATGGAGATGAGTTCATGGCTGAAGAACAACTGTTTGAAAATTATTCAGACCAAAATTATAATTACACAGTGAGGTAGGGAAAACACTCTTTGCAAATAGGCATGTTCTCATCTATTTGATAAAGTATAATCATGATTAGTCCATTCTTAACGCAAGTTACTTGAGAATTCTTTTTCTTCACTGATAGGAAATTTTCATGATACAGTAATATCCAGCGACAAGTAATTAATTTTGACTAGCACACTTGCTAATAATTTGCCTTAAATAACTTGACCCTATGTCTCCTGGATGTGCTTAGAAAGATTATAGCATAGTCTTGGACATAAAGCAGAACTCCAGAAACTACAGTCAAGTCTGAAACTCAGCTTTGCCTTTGGGTCTCCCTGCAGAAATTTCCATAATGATCGAGATCTTGCATCACCTTTCACGTTAGGCTTCCCACAGGAAAAAAAAACCAACACAAACTAATCAACCAAAAACCTGATTTTTCTTAAAAAGCACTGTGATTAACAAGTAAAATACTGCTTGTTGACAGGGGAATTAAGGTTCTTGGTTGGACAAAACATTAGTTGGACCTGGTCTAATCATTCTGAAAACATTCTCAGAAGACCTGAGAACCAATGCAAGGCCTGCTAACCTTATTGTCTGTCTTCACAACCAATTTTCTTGACCTTCACTCTTCTTAAAAAACACCTAGTAGAACACATGCAAATGTAAGAAATAGTTTTACTTTTTTCATCTTCAGACAATTATCCCCTAGGACAAGGTAGAGAGAAAGAAGAAAATAACCTGAAAAAATTAACATCTCTGAATTATTCATTTTTCAGAATATTTATAATGTTTTTGTATGAAATAAGGACTCTCTTTCCTGCACACTTGAAATTTCCCATAAGGTTATGACAGATTTAACTGCCCCCAAAGAATAGACTTTTTTGTTTATCATTCAAACATACCAGATATATCATAGATGGACTATGCAATTAATGGTTTTTCTGCTCTGTAGGATTCATGGTGTCTTACAAAAACCTAATATTTAACCTCTAAATTATGAAATTAGGAAGCAAATTCCTACTCATATTTTTTATATTTTTTGCTCACATCGTAAGGCTTGGTGTGATTTTGTTATTCATTGCCAGCTTACAAGAGTCAAACATTTTTACAAAAAAATGAATCAGTGATAATGGTTTTCAACACAAAATTAATTAAATATGAATGTTATTGAGCAATATACTTTTCATGAACCCCAAAAATGAAATAATTGCGACTACTAGTAATGATCCATCTCTAAAATAATTAAAACACGAGGCTGCTTGTATCTATTTGTATGTTTTGAACGCTCAATAAAAAACAAAATAAATCTAGTCCAGTAATTCCAAGATCAATTAGGAACATGGAGTATTTTATTTGTCTCCAACCCTTTCATATCTGCTAAGCTGCCTTCAAACTTCTGCCCCTGAGGACAGACAGTTCTATTGTCTGCTTTCACTGGAAGCAGAGCAGAGCTTTGTTGTCTTTCTTGCTCAACATCCAGCACCAAAAGGTAGAAGAGATAAGACAACACAGGTAAGACAATGCCAACTTTCAACAGGAGGCTGAGTCTTAACTGGCTGTACTACAGAGATGTAGCACTGGTAACTGAGGCTTCTTCTTACTTTCCTACATGGAGCAGCTACCCACATACCAGATGCCATATGGCTTAAAACAAGAAAATTACCAGTGCTCTGTTTCCTTGTTATTGTTGCTATTAAGAAACGTATCACAACTTTAAAAGAACAGATCCTATTGCAAGGCATAGAAATAGCTCAAAATACATATACATGATTTGCCATTATCATGGAACAAACGCCTCTAAGAAATTTAAAATCTTCTCCACAACATAATGAAATATAAGCATAATATCTAGATTGGAGGTTATATTAATCTTTCATCTTCAAGCTAAACTGTCATCTCTATATCCAAGAAAGAACAAAATTGCTTTCTAAATGTATATCTGCTTGCTGAACTGGCCTGTAACACATTATGCACTTAATAAATTTTATTTGGTCTTTAAAGACCAAGAAAGAGAAAACCCAGCTAAGTGGATTTAGAATTTGCATGGCAGCACAGAGAACTATGTTGATTTCATTCTGACTGACAGGGTCTGTATTATCCAGAATACCGCTGAACATAACCACTTCAACTCAGGAACTGCCTGCTGAGATATATCGTTTAACAAAACATTAAGCAGAAAGGAAAAGAATTGTTCAGCATGAAACTTCAGAAATAGCTAAGAAAAGTTCAGGACAGAGTTTATTCAAGGAATGGAAGTGGAAAAACATTAAGAGCTACTAACTAATTGAATTTTTCTGTATTAAACAAAAATGTAAGATCTGGTTGTCATTGTAGCTCAAGTAAAGAAATTAATGCAGTTATATTCTCTCAGAAAATGTTCTTGTTTATTGAAATGGAGGCTAAACTTTGAGGAAACTCAAATATAAGTCCCAATTTCCTATCAGATGTATTTTATTTCTCAAAAAGATTAACCAGAAAGAGCTTCAGTCACTGGGCTACAGAGCAGATTGGTTTTCCCATTTTCAGAAATTACAGGGATACAGGAGTTAGGACCACAGGAAAAACAGACAGTGGGAACAGAAGAAAAGGATTTGAAAGGTATTGAGGGAACATTATGAGACACTGCCTTGAAAAACAGCCTTCAAGAAATTTACTCACTAATTTTTCTCAATATTTTAGAATTTTGGTTATTTCATTAACAAAAATGAATTAAGGAACTGAGAAATAACACAAAGTCATGAAGTTAATCCTTTCAAGAGATAAATTGAATAACACCTAGGAAGAACCAGTTGACCTTGAAACACAAAACAGAAATGTAACCGTAAAATAAAATACAAGATCCTGAATTGAAGAAATAAAAGTAATTTTCTTAACATCAGGTAGAACTGAAGGAGAAGGAGAGAAACACAGGCACCTTAGCTAATCATAATAAGGCCATTAAGCAGCAAAGAGAAGCAGCAACAAATAATAAAATTAAAAGGTATTTCAGTCAGGCTGTTTCTAGGTGAATTAGGCAAATGTGAATGTCATGTGATTGCCCAATTTAAAATACAGCTTTCACAACATATATTAGGTAGAAGGAAATCGGATGTAAAATAGATGCAATGAATGAGTACTAGTATGCTCTGAGCAATGACCAGCCCATCATATGAGGTGAGTTTAGAAGAAACTGACTTTTTTTCAGTAAAATGAAGACCAGAAGGAATTTGTTATTCATATGTCTGAGGTAAATAAATGAGGAAAAGGAATGCTTTAATTTTGTATATAAAAAACATGTAATGGGTTGTAAACCGTTATTAAGAGATCAGAAAAAATCTAATTTCTAGTCTGTCAGGTAGTCAAGTCTGGAATATCTTTTTTAGAGGCTTCTCATCAATCATGTGTTTACCATCTTTCAGTTTTAATTAAATTAAATTCAATTAACTTGCACTACTCTTATTAAATTATAGAAAACCATGGGCTTACAAATACTGAGAAGTTAAATGCACTGGTAGAATTCATCTTGGTAGAAGATACTGTGTTCTTACTTGCCATTAGGTCAGGCTAGCAGAAACAGAATTGCTTGAGTCCTTAGTGTTTCACCAGAATGTACCCCTGAACCTGCAGCTAGGTAATCTCCAAGGCAAGCAGCTTGTTGTTATTTACATGAACTAAAAATGCTTGTAACAAGTGTATTTTCATGTGCAACAACTCAAATGTGGTCTTCCACCTGCAATTAACAAAAACCTGAACTTCCAAAAAAAATCAGATTTTGTGTAGAGATTCTATGCAAAGCAGAGAACCATTTATGGAGGCAAAGGAGCAAGCAAAAGAGGAGCACAGCCCAGCTTGGGGGTCAAGTCTACTTTTGCTCACATAACATCTCCCAGAGGGACAGGATGTGTATGGATAAACTGTTCTTCATTGCACAGCTCAATGGGACCCATGGCCATTGGGCCACATGAACAGTGTGCTCTGAACATCACTATGACAAACCTGCTGTGCATGGTAAATTCTCCTTGTTTCCTTAAATTAAGTGGGTTTTATCTTATATTAAAAGTGTGGTCTGTGCAAATTGTTTCCACTTGCAAACAGACATCACCTGAAAGATAGCTTTAAAGAAACATCTTTCTCACCCATATTTTCTCGACTTGTCATAAAATATCATAGTCACCTCTTAGCCATATCAATTCAGATACGCTTTTTCTTAACTACCTTGTCATCTTTATATCAGCACTTTCTATATTACTTCTTGCATTATGATTACACTTCAATATTCTAATTCATTATTACCAGAAACCAACTTGAGCAAACAACTTTAACTGTTATAACTTTATATTATATTCTTTTTTAATCAGCATACCAGATCACTCCTCATTCAGGTGATTGAAGTAACACAGCAAATCACAAACAGTCCAGGAAGCTCCTGTAAAATATTGTTGACTTCTTGTCACAGGTAGTGGAGGATCCCACAAGGAATGGTGTGCTGCTCACCTCATAGTGACAAACAGGGAAGGCCTTGTCAGAGCTGTGAAGGTTGAGGGGCTGCCTTGGCACAGTGACCATGAGATTGTGGAGTCCAGCATTGGACGAGAAGGAAGCAGGGCAGTGAGTAAGAATACAACCATGGATTTCAGGACAGCTGACTTAAGCCTCTTTAGGGATCTTCTTGGAAGAATCCCATGGGAACCGGTCCTGTGGGAAGAGGGGTCCAAGAGACCTCGTTGATATTCAAGGATCACTTCCTCCAGGCTCAAGAAACTGAGCAAAGGGGGAAAAGAACCTGCATGGATTGAGACACCATTAGTGGTGACAGAAACAGAAGCAAAGCAGAGCAATAGTTATTAGAATGAATTAATTGTACTCATTTAGAACAGAGTACCTGTGTCATGTAGAAGGAATTATATCAGATAGACTTAAGACACAGTTTGTGAATATAATTCCTGATGAAAGGCATTACAAGACATAGCCTTTTGGCAAGTCAGAGTTTTAGCATAGAAGGTTCATATCAGTCCTTGAGCTTACTATAAGAATGCTAGAAGATCATTGCTGCTTCATTGCACTTTCAGAAATAGAACAACCCTAAGAAGTATATATATATATAAAAAAAAAAGATTCTGGACAAAGAACATATTTATCTGCATTAAGTACTTCTAAGCATTTGCCAGGGAAGTAATATGTAAATGCAGATATTAGAATTCATCATGAAGAATTTGCAACCTCCTCATGATCCACCTGCAGACAGTAGAAAAAAAAAAAAAAAAAGAATAGTGAAATAAAGTTAAAAGCAAGAAAACCTTGTAAAGCCTTGGAAAACCTGAACATTTTCTTCTCTTTTTTTAATACTTAGCATCTAATTGATAATTAGCATCTAATGACTTAGCATCTAATTCAGTATTCAGATGAGGCATTCAGAAAAATCTTGGAACAAGTAGAACACAAGACCACAAGCAGAAAGCCAAAACTGTATTTAGAAATATAATCATTGGCTGAGGAATTGTTAAATGGCAATAGAGTATATCTGAACTTGTTGCAGTGATGTGGAGCACTGGCAAACTAAATGGGGTTCAGTGAGCAGGCAACGGGCACTACTCATTTGTTCAGCATTTCGACTGCTGCACTCAGGCACCCGTTTACAATCCTTACCTACAAAAGGGCACAAGTGAAAATTTTATCCATCCTGAAATCATATAGTGACACTTCATTGAAAAGATTCATTAAATTTAGATAGGTTAAAGAAATAGGGAGCAGCGGCTCAGGCAATCACTTTTGCAGATGAACATGAATGCCTTAGGATGTGCAAAAGCAGTTACTGCAAAAATTATACAAGAAACAGTATGATTTGAAGCGAGTGAAAATTTGCTCTATTTCAATATCTTGAAAAGTTTGTACATATAGACTTAGTGATAAGATCATCTGAATTAAAAATAGCTAAAAGACCATGACAAATAGAGGGAAAAAAAGGAATATATCAATTTGTGATAGCTCAGCCCCAGTGCTCGCATAGATAAGATTATATCAGTACGTTAGAATGAAAGATAGAAATATTCAAACCATCAAAGGGTAGTGCAATGGTAATAATGTTGGTTGGTAACAATGGAATATTTATACCAGTGCAACATCACTTGAACAAATCAGTGTCCTAGCCTGCTTTCTAAGTAGAGCCCAGGTAATCTAGAACTACCCAAAACAGGTCCACCCACTTGAAATGACACCTATATCTGCATTAGATTCCCAGAAATATGTACTATAGGGCACCTCAAACAGTCCTGACCCTGAATGGGGAGAATGTAAAACTAGGTTTTCATTCTTGCATCTTATGAAATTCCTACATGATTTTGGCAATTGAGAAATAGGTATAAGTTGGTCATGAAAGGTGGCTGATCAAAAGTCTTGTGGAAAGACGTACGGATTGAAGCAAAAATTTGCCTTTCCCTTTTTTTCACTTTTTTCTTGGATGAAAGTAAGGTTCCATATTTATGTATCTATAGGCATATGTTTCTTGTTTGGTACTAAATACATAGAAAGTGAATAATACAACAATATAACATAAGAATAGGTTTTGCCATTTTTTTAAATTTCCTAATGCATCTCTTACATTTTCTATAGTGTTACTCTGTTGTAGTTTTTCATGGACCATGACAATTTGTTAATGGAAATGGTCTAGCAAGGTAGTTATACACATAAAGTAGTTTATTTTATGGACCATACTGTTCAGACCCCTTTGGTGACAAAGATTATGTGCTATTAACTCAAATTCTTCACCTGCACAAAAAAAAATACCTTTCTAAAGTGACCTTGCATAGTCAAATGAATACCCACTGAAGTCTATTATGCTAGTGACAGAACATTTCCAGAAATAGAATCTTCAGTGCCTTGTTCACTAAGACCAGGCTGATGTTACTGCTGCTAACACTGAATGTCTCCTTAGTAACCCAAATAGCCACAGAGGTGTACAGAAGACTACCCTCAGGAAGGAACACTCCAAGAAATGTCTGTTTAATACCTAGGGAAAATATAGATTAGAAGTCTAACTGAAATGCAACACAGCTTAAAGTTTCCCAAATTGCCTGTTACTTCATTTTTTAAGTTTCAGATTCTTTTGTATGCTCATCCTAAAAATATCAGATACCCTTTCCCAGGATAAATTTCCCTGCAGAAACCTGCTCTGATGGAGCTGAGGACCCTCCAACAGAAATTCAATAACATTGTGAAGACCCTAAGAGTCTCCTTTGCATCTATTTCTCTCCTTCTTTTTGAGGGCAAGGATGGTTAAGTTTCCTGAGAAGGAGCTTTGTTGCTCTCTGGCTTTTGTTTATAGCAAGTGTGAGGGCTCCCTCTGTCATCCAGCTAGAAAGACAGATATATCCAAAACTGATCTACCCCACCTGAACCAAGGCTGAGATGAGCCACCATGCAGAAGTGTCTTTTTTTTTCACTGAGTGAGTTTTGGCTGGCAGCTTAGATTAGGTGAAATACACAGCACCCATAATGTCTAAACTACTCAACATCCACTGCCTGTAGAGGGGGTAACTATACCTACAAATTCATAGATACACTGTAGCTGCTGCAATTTCTGTGATGATTTGCTAATAAGAAAACACAAAATATGTTTCCTAACAGTGGTCAGAGTCCATATTTAGCTCCGGAAAATTACTGCAAAACCTATTCACATAACCAAAAACAATTTAGATTCATTTGACTCAAAAATTTTATACTTCTCCAAGAGGAAATGACAACACAAAAAAGAGAATTGGGATTTCCCAAAGTTATTTTAAAATAATCGTATAAAATTAAAATAAAATTTGTACTTCTTTTAGCTTTTTTCTCTCATGCAAAACACAGCTCTCTAGCTAACAGGAAAACTTGAGAAAGTTTTACATTTATTTTCCTTTTAGATAAGCCCGCTGAATTTTAAAAAATCTTCACAAGAACTTATCCAGTCCTTTGAAGGCTGGGTTTAGATTTCATTTATGCTGATTTGACTCTGAGTCATACCTATTGAATTCAGTATGATTACTTCTGACTTAAGTTGGAATAAATTAGTTTCAGACCTCTGTGGTCTGCAAATGGGAGTAGATTCAATGCAAGAACTGCTTGTCTTTCAAGACTCCCAACACTTCTGAACACAGCTGGGAATTTCTCTTGCAGCAACACCTCTCAAGGATATCTTGACACTGTCAGTGCTTGTCAGCTCCCCAAAACCCAAGAGCTAGAATATTTGAAAATGGAAAAAATGCCTTGAAATCTTTCTGAACCTCATTAAAGGCTAAATCACATCTGGGAATGGGGCCATTTTTTCAAAAACACCTCCAAACAAGATGGAGCGAACAGAGCTGTTTAAATTCCCAGTTGATTGTCTGTCTCTAATTCTATTCTTGTACTCAAGTTTCCCTGCAGTTTATTGCTGAGTGCAAAATGATGTTTCATTTCAAGGCACATAGTGATTCAACGACCAGAGTTTAGTTCCTTGCTTTCCAAAGTGCTTTTATGCAATGGAGAAATGAAAGGTACTAAAATAAAATCATGTTATATTCTTCAAATCTGTTCACTTGCATTATGTTGAGGACTTGATAGAATACATAAGACTACATAATGCCTAAGAGAAGACAGCAAGGAATTATCGCTGTGCATCACAGAACTCTAAAGAAGGTCAGTTCAGTTATATTTCTCAGCAGATACACAATCATATTCCAGTCAAGTACTTTTTTAAGAGATAGAACATAAGATCTTGATATTCTATCCAAGTTGTGCACACACCTTTTTCCAGCCAATTATCTCTAGTAAACAGACATATACTGTTGAGCAATATATATATTTTTTTATTGGCATTTTCAATGTAAAAGCAACTTACTATAAATGCAGAAGCAAAAGAAAAAGTAACTGTTTTCACCAAGTTTGTGTGACCCTCATGACTAATTAATTCAACTTTCATTGTCTCTCCTTGCTGTCCTTTACGTCTATTACTGAATTATGAAATCTGGCCCAGACTTAAATGGTTCAGAATCATGTTTGTAGAAGAAACCACTATTTTACTGGTGAAGACAACTTGAATAAAACCTGTTCTGTTTTTTACATATTCAGAAACAACAATTACAGAACTTTTTACCACTGCCTTAGATTGAAGGTTTAAAGCTCTTTCAAATCAAATTATGTTTTACCTTCACTTTTTATTCCCTGATGAAAACGTTCACGTGCTTCTCAAGATTTTTCACTGAAGATCATCTGACCACAAAGCCAATCAGTTCAAGTTTGGCTGGAAAAAACCCTGTGGTACTGATAATAATAATAAATAGTAAAAAAAGCCAAAAAAATATAGATATCTCTGTATTCCCACAGGATAAACCATAAAATGCAATACAAATTTGACAACATATTTTGTTTTAAACTTTCTGTCAGCTACAAAATTACTTGTATCAAACTTAACTGTAGTATTACTGGAAAAAATGAAAACGAAACCCCATTCTTTTGTACATGGTCTTTTAAAAAAATATTTTATTGAAAGAAAAATTAATCTCTCAGATTCTGTCTATGTCTAGCAGAAAGCAAAAGAGATACACTTTCAACCTGCAGCAGGGACCTCTCATTCCTCATCCTCACACCAAAATTTAGATCTTTAATCTGGTTTCTAGCTATAGGACTGCAAGCTTTCCTATAAAGCCAGGGCAATAAGAGAACTAATGTCACACAGGGGAAAATAATATAATATTTAATTGCATGCAGAACCAGCTTTAACAAAAATCACCCTAACACACACTGGCACACTCATACACTAATTCCCTAGTGGTATCTCTTTTGTCAGCACAAGTGTCATGTCTTCTACTGCCCAAAAAAGCGGGTTTTGAAGCCTGTTTGCCAAACACTCTTCCATGAGCTTCACACCAACATAACTTTGTAAGCTTTAAAATAGAAAGAAAAGTGAAAATATATCTAGGTGTTGTTAGTCAAAGACTCTAGAAAATAGAGTGGAATTTTAACTCACAGACCAGTCATCAGACTGACTGTCAGGCTAAAGACTTGCATTTTTTTTACTTACCTAGGACACAGATGCTGGAATCCTCTCACTTAAATTAAAATAAAATAAGAAAAAATTCTATATTTCCTGTTCTAAGAAATTCGCTTTCTTAACCTCTTATCCAAGAGGATGGATAAAATCCCTAATTATTTTGAGGGCAGCAAAATAACTGCATTCAAGCACAAGAATTAAGTTGCCATAAAATTGTCATGAATATTCTGTATAAAAGGTCTTTCACTATGTTTCCTCAGTTAGAACTGAGGAAAATATTTAAATTTGTAACTTATCAAAACAGCTACTTTTTTTTTGGGTGGATGAGCAAGTGGAATTTTTCCTACATGAGTTTAAAAATCCATTTCCCTGCCTCAATTTTATTCTGCTTTCCAGCCAAACAAAGTAACAGAAAGGGATCAACTATTTCAATTGGCAAATTCTGAGCGCTAACAAATTTTCATGAGATGAGACATCCCAAGCACTGGACAAAACTCTCACGTTCCAAGTATAATTTTAAGCCATTGACTTAAACCCAAACATCTGCAGATTGAAATGAAACCTCTGTTTAATCTCCTGGATCTTCACAGTATGAAAATAATTTTGCTTCTGAAGCTAGATTGTGTTGGCATATTAGTCAAGCCACCCACTTCTCTGATTCAGTTTTTCCACTAAATTTTCCATTTTCTTATTAAGAAAATATAACTGTGAAGTCATCTACCTCTACAGCTATTAATCATTTTTCCATGATGAGTTCTCAATCTTCATCCTTCAGGTCTTGCCAGAGTGTTGTCACTTCTTATCTTTCATGCCAATTTCTCACTCCCTATGACAATCTCAAGTTCCTCTGTGTCTTTTGCACAGATCCTGCCTATATTTCATCTTGATTTTCATGTCATAGCTCTCAAGTTGCACACCAGAAAATATCTTGCAGTATTACTTTTTTGCAATGTGACTCTAACTTTCTTTTAAGCTTCATAGAGTTGTCAAAGCCTCTGGGAAGCAGATACAGCCTACAGCAATCTGCTGTAAGGACACCAGGAGGGTATGTGGGGTCATTGAAGAACAACTCCTTCCAGGCCTGCAGAGCAGTAAGCTTTCAACAACACTGAAAGCATTGAAAGCAATACATCAGAACAAGAAATACAAGTTCACTGCAAAGAAAGGGATAATGACTGCAACAGACCTTCAGCCTCTTCTTCCCCCCAACTCAGACTCAGATATCCCTTTCCCTTTGCTAGTAACTCTCTTGCTCTCTCTGACAACCCCTCTTTCTCCAAAACAGAGTTTGCACCCTATCCCTACTTGTGATACAATTCAGATCTAATGAACGTACTTTCTATCATTTCCAATCCTTCATTTGTCTTGCCTTTCTGGAAGTGTGACCTTGTGAAGGCTTATGTACTTGTCCCTGTATAATGGAGAGAAGCAAAATCTGCTGTGTATATTAGCACAGCATGCAGATGGTGTAAAGGGGAATCAAACTTTCTGTGGGTCATTAATGCTGCAATCAGAAGACAGAAAATGCAATTGAACCAGGGGAAGGTAAAGCTTCATGGTTTTGAGGGGAGGGGATTGGTTAATTACTATATCTCTGGGGGTTTTGCCCACCATCCTTTAAACTAAAACCAACGTTGCTGCACCAATTAAAACTTCACAGAACAATGGTAGGGAAGGTTTCACATTTATCTTATTGTTTCCATTGAGAATGTTTGCTAAAACCTCTCTGACTGTAAAACCTGAATGAGAGGAGCTGCATGACTGCTTTGGAAGGCTTAACCGACCATGGATGGAAGAAGGAAAAGTCTCATGTCAATCATGGGTTTAAACATAAACAAGAGTTAACAAGCACACTTGTACACAGAAAAATCACGTTACGATACAGATTTTCATTTAAGGCATGACTGATAGGAGATGCCAGGTCACTCCCTGTCACAATGGGAAGCTTCACACTCTAACCCAGAACAGTATTTCCCAATACCCTCTGGCAGTAAAACCACAATTTAAATGGCAACAGATCCCAGGCTGCTTTCCTAACCATGAAAAGAGGGTGGTGCTGTCCCTGTCAAACTCTGTCAAACTGATTGCTTCAGCTTTATAAAAGTGTCTCAATATTTTATGTGTCTTACTTAAAACCTAGCTCAAGGAGTTATTATTTTTAGCTCCCACAGTCACAGAAAAGGCTCATAAAGTAAATTTTACAGACTCTTACTTATAAAAGATTTTTTTATTATTAAAAAAAAAGGTAATGGCTTCATGAATTGTCATGATTTTGACAGCTCTTGAGCACTTTCAGCTGCCAATACTAATGCTACCCTCTCCCTTTTCAGCTGAAGCTATCAATATTAGATGTAAGTGTCCAGTGTGTTTGCAGGTTTGTGACTTTTTTATGTTTAAGGGAGCAATCCCTATGTAGTCTACTCCTTTCCTCCTACATTGCCATCACCAGCCACGTAAAGAAATAGCTGCTTACAAGCACCAACAGCTTTAGGTCTAAGCAAAATAGATAATTGCCTTGTACTGAAAACAAAAGATTTTGCTGTAATCTTTGCCTAGGTGTTGTCTAAATGTTGAACTACCAGAAATGCAGGACAGAGTCACAGGATGTAGCTGACCCTGTATGAACCCATTCTTTGCAACAGTGTACTGTGAAGTGGCAATGGCCTGGTGTAAAGGGAGTAGGAAAAAGAAAGTCTTTTTCTTTTACTTGGTCACTCTTTTCCTCCCAAGAAAAAACCTCAAATCTATTGATTTCATGCTTCCCCATCACTTTATTTTGTCAGCAAAGCTGATGAGCCTTGAGTCAAAGTTTTGAACAGTATGCTATGCATTTATATAAAATTTTAAACAATAGAAGAGTGGAAGAATACTGCAATAAAAGTTAACAAGGAAAACTGGACAAATCATCAGCTGGCAGGCCCAGTAAGAGCAAAACATTGAGCTAATGCTAGGATGGAAAGAAAGATAATATTTCAAAATTGGCCCAGTTGTTGATAGGTTTCTACAAAATTTCTCATTCCTGGCAAAATCTGTAGGAAAGAACAACACATTGGCACATGTTGAGTTGTAGCTGAATTGTGAACCAGCACTTGTTCAAAATATCAAGACATGTATTTATATCCAGGAGAAAAATGTTTTGAGAATTTTCCCAACAGAGTGGATAGAAAGACTGAATTAAAAAATAAACACTTTTTCACATAAACAAGCAAAAATCTTCATTGTTATATTTGACTTATCAGAACCTCCTCAAAGTCTGGGACATCTTAAGGTACATTTCTGACCCAGTACCAAACTAAACATATATGCATCCTGGACTTCTATTTTCCATTGGCTGATACAGCTGTTTATGTATTAAACTTACCAATAAAATTTAAAAAAAAATTGAATATTAAAGAAAATATTATCCTTGTGCATACTCTATGAAGTTTGGCAAATTAGCTTGCATTTTTCAAAAAATGAAAATATCAGTTGTGACCTGTTTCTTGGTAATAAATCCATATAAAACCCTATAAAAATAATCGGTGTTTCTGAAAAAATCTTGAAGCAAAATTAACACTTCTGTACAATTTTAAGAGTTGCAATCTCTAGGTGTAAGTGTTGGTGATGAAAAGTAGGTATTTGACACATTTGATATTAACTGAAACAGGGAGGCTTATGGGGTCACACTCGCAGTCTGAAGAGAAAATATGATGTCACACAAAGGCCAGCTCTGAAAACAAGAAACATAGATCCCCAAGGTCCCAGCCTGAACCCCTAGGTCCTCTTCTTCCAAGATTATTTCCTGCTGGCTGCCCCACCACATATAGTAGTATATGGCTTGTTCTTCCCCTGCAAAGTCTGTCCTGCAGGCAGTGCTAATATGAATGGAAATAGCCTTTAGCCAGAGAGTTTAATTAGATACTTCTATGATAGCATTGTACTCTTTGTGGGAGTCTATTAGGGGACACTGAGACATGTGACTAAGGCTCTGCTCAGTTACTGCTGAGTTAAACATATGACAAAGAAACAGAAACTGACATTTCAAAATAAGTCAGACACCTGTTTCTATATCTGAAAGGAAGTGAGGCAAGTAAGCACTCTGGAACTTAGTCACCAAAGAACTTGGGACTAAATATAGAGCCAAAAGTGCCACTTCTCAGCAACCACTGTTCAGCATAAGGTACACTGTGTTTGTGTCCATCCTGGAGTTCAGGCAAAATCTGCTTTCACAGTAAGTTCCTGTAATTAAGAGATCTAATCAGCCTACATTTTTTGCTGTATCAGAGTACTGGCAATTATAAGTAGCAAGGGGTGGGTCTATCAGGTTGTCTAGGACCTCTTCTAAATGAAGCACAAATTTTATCTGAGATTCCCATCTAGAGTCACGCTTACATTTTTTTTATGGGAATTTGAAACCGCGTTATGTGTATACTTTTGGAGGATGCTTATTATTCCTTCTGTTCTGCCACTTCAACAAATGATCTGGTGACACAAGTATGTCTTAGAAAACACGGTAATCAGCTGACTGGGTTTGCTTTTGGCATAAATCCTGCACGGCCATTTTGCTAACAGCTCTCTGTTTCTGCAGCTCAGATAAAACTCTCTGGAAATACAGCATCAAGACAGGTGACCAGGAGAATCTTAAAGCCTCACAGACTCACAAAAATCTATCCTCTGCTACCACACTCCCCTTCTTTGACCACAAAACTTATGCCTAATAAAATATCAGAGTATACTCAGAACTAAAAAAGTGATAAATTGAAAATAAAAATTTTCCACTAAGCTTCTCATGTGCATAGGTCTGCATAAAACTGCAGGTATATAACCTCTTCTACAGGCAACAGAAGGAAGTTCAGATAACTGAATTTCTTTGGAGTTATGCAAATGTCAGCAACCGGAATTGCCTTTCAGCTTTTTCCTATTATAAGAACAGGATCTAAAAAGGAAGAATTGGTGAATTAATCTGGTAACAAAGGACTACGTTATCAATTGTCTCATTTAATCGGGAGGGAATCAATCGGTACCACTACCCTTAAGCTTCCCTGTCAGCATTTCTCCCTCCCACCCATCATGCTTCGTTTAATTCATCCCCAATATTCATCTCAGTTATGGAGTACTAGACCCTCACATTTATTTAGATTCAGTTTCCTGTGAAAACAAATGGCAAGCCTATACTTAATATCTTTGAGGGACTGGCTCTTAAAATCTGAATGTCCATTTGCTGACAAATAAGAAAATGTAAACAAGCATCCCACAGGAAACTAGTAAATATTTGGCAGCAAACAAAAGAAAGATTATACTTTACTGAGATTTCTTCTCTTAATGAACAGATACTCAGTGTTTATTTTTCATTTCATAATAGCTAAGCAAGCAGAACCAAATACCCTTTCTTATTGTAACGAATTCAACTATCCAAGCATCCATTTACAGACAGATAGTTCTAGAAGGAAAAAGCCTCTGAAATTCTTCTAAAAGCTAAGCAAAATACAATGCCCCTGGTGCAAAACAGCTTAGTTATTTTTCTTAGACTTTTTAATACACAACATATAAAACAATTGTTCCATCAATTTCAATGAAATTATTCTAGAAAACATTCAACAAGTAAAGCTCATTTATTGCTCAAATCCCGGAAGTCCTTCAAACTGGAAATAAAATTCTTGCAGATGGCTTTTAAATTAATTTAGGCATACCCTCATACTTACTTAGATACTAATGAAACTAATCACCAAATAATATCTGTCTAGTAATGTGGCCTTTGTTATCTGTGTTACTTCCTTGGAGGAAGGCCCCATTCCCTGCTCCACTACTACATGTTGTACTTGAACAACTCACGCTAGAGCAGTACCATCCACAGAGCTAGACACCACCTGTTAATCAATACTGTTATTGAAATATCATGTACCAAACCCCACATTAATTTCATCAATTTCTTGCTGGTTTTTCAAGCAAACCATATTCACCTGACTACATATTTGGGCGATACAAATGTGTTTTATCACCCAAAAAAATGATTCAAAGGAAATAATCAGAAACTAAAAACATTCTATATCGACAGCATTTGAAATAAGAAATGCCAAGATGGTGGTGTATTTAATGTCCCAAAGGTTGCTGGATAGCAAAAGCCATGCATGAATAAGGAGAGAAACATGCTACAGGCAAAACCAATAGGTTCTTCTTGTCCTTAGGCCAGTTGAATCTAATCAAGATACTGTGCTACTTTTGCACATTTTAGAGAATATTGCCAGAGAATTTAGGCTGTAATAGGTCTGCATTGCACAGGAAAGAAATTAAATAGAAATTGCTATCACATTCTCATGGCTAAATAAATGACTTCTCTGTCAGGCTTGACAAAGTGATAGTATAAATAACTTCCAAGGATAATTTGCTAACACTTGGCTAGTTGGCTTGATTCAGCAATTGGCACTGATAGATAACCCAGCCTTATTCTCAGAAGAGCAATGACATTGTTTAATTGTTAATTCCCACTGCAGAAAATTGCAGTCTGTAGTAAGAACCAATCATTTACCATGTTAACATGGATCACCAATATACACATTACAGTTTCAGAGTTGCTATCTGTATCATCGTCTCAGCATGTGTAGACCTTTATAAAATATAGAGGAAGAAATGGAGCCAAAATATCAGTCCAAAACCTCCCAAAGAAACCAAAACCACAGAATAAATCTCTTTTTTTTAATAAATCTTAATTATAACCTTCACAGACTTACAGATCTAGCCTGATACTAGAATCAAATTGAAATCAACCCTGCTGGTTGCCCTCTCATTTCCCATTTAAGTATGTTAAAACAGCAGTTAAGTGATGGAAGAATGCCCTTCTGCATGAGAAAGCATGAAGATTCTACCGCTGTAACTTTGATAACTACTTGCATGTCTGAAAGAGATGCTGCCATGCAGCACCAGCTTGAAGTCATGGCACACCTGCTCCCACGTGTTTGATTACTGCCCTGCTATCCCTAGTCACCTGTCATTCTTCCCAGTTTGAAATCTAAATCTCCCCCAGCTGCTGCTGCAGCTGCTTTATCTGCCATGGCCAATGAAACTGAGAGTGACAAATAGAACCCTGATGGTCGGGCATGCCCCAGGGAGAAGAAAGACCTGATCAGATTTATTTTGTACTGCTCCTGTTGATAACTGTCAGTTCAGAAGCCTCATGTTCATATTCATTGCTGACCAGCTCAGAGCAATCCTTCCTTGACTACATGCTAGATGAATCATATCCTCTTGAAGTTATCCAATAGCAGAAGATACAAATATTTTAACCAATGCAGGACTTTTCTGGAAAAAAAAAAAACCACTTTATATTACTTAAGGACTGACAACAGTATGCCAAAAAATCAACCACCTGTTGTACAATAGCTGTTTTTTTTCCCTCTTATTTACACTAAAGTCCAAAAAGAGAAGAACAGAGTCCTGAGCCAAACATTTGACCCCACATCTGTCCTCACCAGCACTGGTATTGAGAACCATTTTGCAGCATCCTCTGTAAGGTTTAAGATCTCAACCACCTGAGTATCTCAAAGACTTTAAAGTAACGAAGGACAATAAATCTGGTGACTCAGTCCAAACAGTTACATCAGTACTGTCTCCATCCTAATAATGGAGGCAACATTTTAAAAACAAGGAGGAAAGGGTAACCTTTGAACAGAACTGCTAAAATTCCCAAAGCTCTGATTCAGGTATAGTCCTTATTGTTGAATGTATTTTAGGGGATAAGCAGCTTGAATTTCATTTTTCAAAACTGAATGAAATGAAAATGTAAAGGTGATATTTAGTACAGAACATTTTGATGGAAAATAAATTCTCTTATTCTCTTTTTAGAGTTTTTCTGTCTTCTATCTCCTAATGCTATTGGTTTTTGAGGGGGATGATCCCTCTGTTTAAAGAAGTTATGTGTTGGATCTGCATAAGATGGAGTTCATTTTCCTACAGCAGTCCTCACAGTGCTGTGCTTTGCATTGGTATCTGGAAAGGTGCTGATAACACAATGTTGCTCTGACTACTGCTGAGCAGGGCTGGCACTGCATCAGTGCTGTCTCTCAATACTTCCCACCATCAAGGGGCTGGGAGTGGGCAAAGTCCTGGGAGGGGACACAACTGGACCAGGTGACAAAAATTTGAAGATCAAAAGACATTAAATACCAATTCTATTGATAAATTGAATTATGACTTTTTAAAGGCTCCTCAAATTCATTCTTGAACCCTTGTGACTTGCTTGTTCTTATCTCTTTTTTTTTGGTTTTTACAGCAGGTGAAATGCTCTAGAAAGATCTTCATGAACAAAACATGCATATTTGGCACATTGTGAGAAGACAAACTCTCTGTCAGAGAAGAGTATTCAGCCACTTCCTACAAATCAGTCAAAAACAAAAAAAATTTCAAAAATCAAGGGAAAGCCTTCAATTACCTAGCTGTTGAGGGCTGGTTACTGGAAATAACTTGAAATGACTATGCACAAGCATAATATCAACAAACTAGCAGAAGCAGAACCTATGTTTATTTTGTAGATCATATATAAAAGCAGTGGGATGAATGGATTTAAAACCTTAGTAATGCCTTAGTGACAAGGATGACAGCATAATATCCTGCACAAATGTTTCAGGCATAGAGCAGGAGTTAATATTTCAGAAATTCAAGAGAAGAGTAAGACTATCACAAGGACAAAGCTACAAAATAATGCAGTTATTAAAGAAAGGCTGCAATTACAGGGATAAAGTACAGCCAACTGAAACAAGTTCTACAGCTAATACAAAGGTATTAGTAGAAATACTGCTATAATCTAGCTATAAAGGTTGATTAATAAAATTACGAGAATATTTGAATACTCTAAATTCCACCTAAAGGAGATTATTGCTATGCAATTGTAGTTACAGAAAGAACTGGCTTTTCAAATAAGCCCACAGAAACCTATTTCACAAGAGGTAAACATAATTATATAAAAGCTTAAGAGGATATAAAACTTTATAAGCAAAAAGCAAAGACAAGTGGGTGAGATGGAGTGGAGAACAGAAGGGAAAGAGCCAATATTAGTCTTTGCCATAGGAAACAATAAGCAGATTCAGGTATTATACAAAATAGAAGAATGGCAATTTGCAAGTAAATAACCATTTCTTGTTTACTCCCTTCCTTTCATTTTATTCACAACCTCCAGATCAGCTGACCTCTATTTGCTACTTAACTACACCTAAGTTCGCTTCCCACTTCCTTTCAAATTAGCTTCCCCATTACTGAGCACATTTATGCACTTGTAGAAAACCTGTCCATTGAAGATTCAGGTCATTCATAATTTTCCACCAAACAATAATAGCAATAGGAAATAATTGTAATAATTATACCACCAGTAACAAGTACTTGGCCAAGATTGCAGCTTAGCAAATGCTTCATTTTTTTAAATTTAGATGCTAAATGGGAAGTGGGCAGCAAAAATGTGGAGCAGACTATTTACTGACTGTGGGATCTATAAAAAAAACAATACAACAGAAATGGGAAGGGTGTGGGCATGAGCCTGTGATGCACAACAGAGCACTTTATTTGGGCACCCACTTTGCTCTGCTGAAAACCCAGCCTGTTTTTTTACCTCCCCTGAAATGACTGAATGCACATCATCAAGCATAGGGGAGAAATTTTCAATGTCTTTTGTGCAATATGTTCCACCTTCATACAACGTACTTACGTACTTACTGAGCCACAGAAAAAAAATACATTAAAATCTACTGGCTGCAGCAATGCAGTACATTCCCATTCCTAGCCCCTGCTCCATGAATATGAAGTACATCATGAAGCATGACAACATCAACAGGCAGTACTGGGAGCTGCCCATCCATCAGTGCTCTACAAGATGGAGCTTAGGATGCAGTCTGGAGCAGATACTGCAAATATGAATTCAAACTGAGCTACATCAGTGAAAGCTCATAAAGTGATCCAACTACAGCATATCTTGTTTAAAATATTTAAGTATTTAAATATCTTTTCTGAAGCCAAACAACACCAATTGAACATAAATGCACTTACTTTTTCAGTAATGCATAGTCTGTAGCACTGTGTTTAAAATTTTTTAATTGCAAGTAGGATTCAAACCCCTAATCTACTGGGCAGAAAGGGGAGCATCACTATATGGAAATATTTGCTAAATTCAAAACAAATTCAAGAATCATTTCAAGCAATTAAACTCCTTATATCCATTTATCTCTATTGTAATATAAATTTGCTTATAAAAAGATAAGTACAATTTCTGTTATTCATGGATCTCATGTAAAAGAAAATGTTTAAATATAGAACACAAAAAAATAACAATTACCTTGAATTTTGAAAACGTGAAAATGCTTAAGTAGTAATCCAAAGTCATAATTTATTTTATTTAAATCTAACTGCTAAAAATTACATTAATCATTCATCAGGAACTGTAGTGATAAGACAAAGAGTAATAGGTTCAAACTGAAAGAGGAAAAATTCCATTAGACATACAGAAGAATTTATTACCTGTAAGAGTGGCAAAACACTGGAACAGATTGCCCGGAGAAGTTTTGGGCACAAAACATCCCCTGGCAGCATACAAGGCCAGGTTAGATGGGTCATTGAGCAAATTGGTATAGTGGGTGGTGTTCCTGCCCAGGGCAAGGGGGTTGGAACTGGATGATTTTTAGAGTCCCTTCCAATTAAAACCATTGTATGATCATGTAAAATAAGAGTTTTGTTATATTCTCATCCTTAGTTGTATTATTTTGGGAAAAAAAAAGTAAATAAAATGTAACATGCACAGCTTCCTCGATATGTTTTGTTTTAAACTTACAAACACTTTTAAAAAATTGCTTTTAAAAATTAAACCAGCTGAGCAGTTAAAGAAAAAGTCTTTTGGCAGCTTTGCTTCCTCTTCTAGAATTGGAAATGGACCCTCCTTTCTCTAATAGTTAAAGCCACAATTGATTCTTCTACTCCTGCCTCCTTTCTTCTGGTATTATATTATTTTTTTCCCATCTCTGGATTCATTCCCTTCTTTTCCATCTACTTTTTATATTTTTATTATTTTATTCCCTTATTTTTTAGTAGAGATTATTACTTACGTAACTTACAACCATTCCTGAATGGACTCGAGGGAGAACGGAGGACAGGGCAGGGAAGAAAGGAAGCAATGCCTAAGCAGCTGGAAGGCTTCTAATTAAATTCTGCATCCTACACTCTATTCAGTGAAACTCCTGTATTTTTACAGCCCATTTCATAACAAATGGCAACTACCTCTACTTTTAGTAGCTGTAGATCCCACAAATACATCAGAGCTTGCATAGGTTCAGGACAGTACAAAGCGCTTGTACAGCAGGACATCTCCAGTCACTCCAGACCACCCTCCTGTGTGATCACATTCCCCCAGCAGGAAGCACAGCTGGAGCACGTCCAACCAGTAGATATAAAGGCCCAGGGCAAGCATGAAATAGTCTTAAACTAAGTTCACAGTGTCACCTCCTCAGCTTTCACATCTTTTAAATAAATGAAGTTTGAGTTCTGTGCCTTTCCAGAAAAAATGTCATGAATATTTCTCTAAGACATAAATAATCTTCCCTTGAAAAAAAAAAACAAACCACCAAAAACAAAACCAAAAAAAACCCCCACCCACAAGAAAACAAAAATAGAATATTTAGGAGAAAAAAATTACCTGAACCCACATAATTGCCCATCACACACTTTGGCAAACATGCTGGTGTTTCCTCAGCAAGTATAAGCTTCCCAGCCTCGCTTCCAATCATGGGTATTACTGGGCCTCCACAGTGAATATTAGAGAAGACAAATGTAGAAAGGGTTACTAAGGGAAAAAAAATAAAATGAAAAAAAGGAATCACATTAGTCATTCCATTATTAGAATTTCCTAATAATAATGATGTTGAATCATTCCTTTAAAGTAACTACTATGGTGGTAGGCATTTAAAAAAAAAAAAAATTACCATACCAGGATCTTAAAGTGCTATTTCTAACTACTTTCAGAAAGAAAAAGATAATAAAGTTTGGGAAGGTCATCTTTGCAGCCTATTGCATTTTTTCCAGGGTGGTAATACAATGGGAACAGAGTAAAATGACAAACCTGGAAAATTTCCAAAGTAGCACACTAGACAAACATGAAATAACAGATGATTGTCCTCAGCTTCTTGCTACTATTGATGATGCACCAATGTCCTCATGGGTTTAAAATAAAAATGTAGGCATTTACAATCAATTTCAGGAATATCAATCTTATGAGGAGCAACTGAAGGAGTTGGGATGTTTTAGCCTGGAAAAAAGTAGGCCCACCTTGCTCAGTGCAACTTCTTGAGGCTGTAGCCACGTGGTGTTCAGTCTCTTCTTCCAAGTAACAAATGATGGGACAAGAAGAAATGGCTTCAGTCTGTACCAGGAAAGGTTTAAATTGGATATTAGGGAAAAATTCTTCACAGAAAGAAAGGGTTGACAAGCACTGAAAGAGTCTGACCAGAGAAAGAGTCGAGTCACTATGCATAGAGATATTTAGAAGACATGTAGAGGTGGAACTTAGGGACAGGGTTTAGCGGTGCACTTGGCTGTCACCCTGTTTTTCAGCCTTCTAAATTGGAGTCAGAATTTCTCACACATTTTCATGTAAACAAAGCAATGTTTTCTGTAAATATCTATATTGTTTACATTCTTCTCTGTAGGAGGGACAATTGATGGACACTTTCTCAAACCAGTGGAATCGAAGAGGTTGAACCTCAGTCTTCCAATGTGGTCTCATGGAAATCTATATAAACTGAAAGTGAAAATTAAACTTCCTCTTTTCCCGCTCTGACTCTGCTGTGGTCTCTGCATCTCTCTTGTGACAGTAGTGTGGCACTTGGCAGTGGTGGGTTTATAGTTGGACTTGATCTTAAAAGCCTTTTCTAACCTAAACAATTCTGTGATTCTATTTTTCCACAGAGAGCTACATCTTGTTTTCCACATGGCTGAATTACACCTATGTAATAAGGGAATTAGATTAAATCAGATTTTAAAAACTCAGACAAGATCCAGATCTTGTTTTTCACAGTTTTTCAGAAGATTTATAAATGGTTAAGTGTTATATGTTTTTGTGTGGCTTAGAGTGTCCCATCATACACAAGGGGGACCAAAATATCTGGGTTTTTTGCAGACCTTTCTCTATTTTTCTAGATTACCAAAACATATCTTCTCACATCAGTGTCAGCGAGGGATGACTAGAATGGAAACTCAGTTTCTAGTATAGCTCCAACTTGCTGAGAAATGTGATCCCAAGAAAAGCAATTATATTTTCAGAAATGCATAACTCCTACAATTCCCTGTGAAGTTAAATTCGGAATTGTAAAACAAAGAAAGAAGCAAACAAAATAATAGAATATTGCATGCCTGAGTCATGTTTCCACTAGAGTATTGTAAGATTTATACAACCGTAATTCCAGAATTTAGGACCTGGAAATGGTCCTAAATAAAAATAAAAAATAAAAATAAATAAAATGCAAGGTATAACTTGCTTATTCAGAATAAAAATTCCTTTTAAAACCAAGTTTGCTCACATTCATACAAATGACAAAGATTCTGAATGATCAGAATCAGTTTAGAAAATGGATTTGAATGTTGTTATGAAAATAAAGGTGCAGCTATGGTCAAATCAGGGAAACAAGGCACTGTATAAGGACTAGGGAAAAACACCTTTGAAAAAATTACAACACTTTTCCTATAAATGAGAAATATAACTTCATCTGAATTAACATGTAGTTTATTCCAAACCAGGTAATGATAAATAGGTGGGATTCAAGAAAGGATAGTAAGAATTATACAAAATGGACACAATCTTATGAAGAGTGATTTTAAAATAGTAAGTCTCTACTCTAGGACAAGTGCAACAGGAAAACAGCAATATTTATTAAAATCAGTACAGAAAGGAAGAAAGTTTAGCAGTTCCTCTCACAGTAACATAGGCAATCCCAAAAATAAAAATTAAGCTAATTCTTATATATATATATAATATAACATTTTGAAAATAATTTGCAGCAGAATGTATGAACAACAAAAGTTTAGAAATATTCAAGGAACACATGAATATATTAGTATAGACAGCAGGAGTAGTTCAAGTAATGAGAAATGCTGGAAAGAACCTGTGCTTTATGCAAATTATATAAAGCTTAATATTTCCAGGCTAAAGTTAATCCATCTAAAAGCACAGGCCAGCGATGTACAGCACTACAAGTTATCCTATTCTGCCTCCAAGGAGTTGTGATGCTTTCCAAACCAGCTATTTGTGCTAGCTGTTGTTGACAGAAGGACATGCAAGACAAACCTCAGCTCAATAAAATCTGTCAATTCCTACACTCACATAAAATTACCAATCTAGGGAACATTTTCCCTGAATTCTCACATAATTATCAATATTTCTACATCTGTAACCCAGAAAGGTTATATTGGTCTAAAAACTGCTAGAGCAACAAGAGTAGCTAGATTTTTTAATGTGAACAGTGATTAACTCCTTAGTGCAGGTGTCATGGTTTTTGCTAGTTCAGTGTCAGATACAAAAAGAGAGTTCTTTTTTTGTCATGGTCTCATCTCTACCCTGCATTTAAAAGTGCTGAATTTTTCTTTTATTTCCCCTGAACAGCACTCAGCCTCAGCACTCAGCAATATAGCTTGAGACTGGATTAACTAAAGCAAACCAGACTCTCTGGAAATAATAATAAAAAAATCCTACATTAAAAAAAAAAAAAATCACCTAGTCCTAAATGTCTTTTTGAAGGCATAGATAGCTACACATGCAGAAAGGTTTTCTGGAGGGAAAGTAACAAGAGACTAATGCATGAAACTAGAAATAATTTTAATGCTTAAAATTGAATCAAGAGAGTTACTCTCCCCATCTTCCTCCCTGCAAAGAGGTTATTAACAAACAAACAAACAAAAAATATATATATTTCTCCCTCTTGAAAGATTACATTGAAAACACCATTCTTTTCCCTAACAGAATTTACAAAGCAAGACAAGTAAGAAGATCCATATCTATTTTTGTTTGCATCAGTATAAGTAGATGTATAACAAGGATAACAGGAACAACATATATGAAGAGATATTTAATTTGAACAAACCACTAAAAGAGATAAAAGGATCATGAAAAAAGGGATAAAATCCAGCCCTTCACAGGGGATGAAAAGACATCCCCTCCAAGTAGAGTAATTTATAGTCAAGAACTAGTGTGTTTTATACCATACCAATATATTTTAAAGCTGCCTACATTCAGAAGTAATCCAAAATTCCAATTAAAAATTGCAGAATTGTAAGTACTTAGTGAGAAGAGCACAGGCTAAGAAAACAAACTGTGATGGAGTTTGGTCCTCTTGATGTTGTGACTAGCGTGTGCTGATATCTCAAATGGTATAACTAGGGTAATGCTGTAGATTGAAACACTTTCTTAATATTCCTGACTCTTATATAATTTTCCCCGCATGAAATTTAGTTTTTTCTGATGATTTTTCCACAGTTTAACACTGCAGCTATGGTGCTCCACTTATGAAGCCACAAAAGCAGCACCCTGTGAAGAGCCACTAGCCTCAAAGTTTCAAGTAAACATCGTATAAAAGACACGGTTTTTTCCAGCATTCTCTGCTTTTCAGCTCAGAGCCATTTTCCCTTCATTGCTGGAAAATTGCAATGAAGTAGCAAACTAAACAAGTTACATAAATTAAAAGCAAAAAGAGTGAGAAAAACATTGAAGAAAAGTCATTCTTGTCACACACAGAGTCCTTGAGTATAGTTCTGTACTTTTAGTTTTAACAAAGGGTTGTCTTTTATAGATTCATAGGCTTGGACAACCACTCTAAAAGTCGCCTGTGTAGTTCCCTCCCAAAACTACTTATAGCAATCCTGACTTTTTTTTTTTTTTTTTTTGCTCTTTAGACAGATTATAAAAGATGTGCACTAATAGAGACCACACAGCCACAAAGAAAATGTAGATCAGTTATACTAGGGAAAAAAAATTTGCAGTGCTACCATGTAAGATTACTATTGCAATGCATCAGGAATACAGAAACAAATTATTCTATTCTGTAGGAGAAGGGAATACAGGTGACCTTGCCCCTGATAAGTAACAGCTGTGTTAATTCCCCAATACAGTCTCACCCCAATGAGTCACAGCTGTATCCAATAAAGATAAGGGATAAAAGGGAGTGGGTTGGGTCATAAGAAGAGGATTATGAGTGGGAGATCATGAAGTAGAGGGTCCTGGGGAAAGAATGGCTGCTGTGAGGTCAGTCTGGGTCTGGAGTTAAAGCCTGTTGTTGGAACCTGCAGTCACAGTCTAGCCAGGTAACAGCCTGCATTCAGAGTCTGCAAACCAATACCTGCAGTCATAGTTTAGCAGGAAATAACCAGCACTCAGAGGCTGCAAGGGGAGCCTGCAGCAGGAGCTTGCTGCAGGGTCAGTGAATAGTTGGGGTCAGGATGGCTGAGTAGAAAAGAGGAATAATCTAGAGCCCTTTTAAAGCTGTGATAAATAAGAAGTCTGTGTCTTTGCTCGTTTCTAGCTCTAAATAGAGGGCTACTGCAGCACTATTCCTCTTACTGGTCTTCATCTGTGCCCTTAGTATCCTCTTCAAGTCAAACAATGTCTCTCTCTTTTCCCAAGAATCGTGCTCCTTTGATCTCTGACCACTCTCCCATCAGTTTCACTCCAGCTGGCCCACATTTTTTCATATCCAAGTACATGTTGTATGCTATCTAATGCCTTACAGATCTAATGTAGAACAGATTTTAAAGGATTATTCTAAAGCTATATTCCCATATATATATATATACTTAGATGTCCAGGTCTGGTAATAGCAGGATGCTAACTCCCCTTTGGCTTATGATCTGCAAATTATCTCTTTTTTACTACCTGATTAGAGGTATTTACACTATTTTAAGCATCTAACTAAGGTACTTGATCTGGAAATATTCAGTTCCTCATTTTAGTCTTTTGCATGGTCCCAAACACACATCTAAAGTAGCTTGAACTGAATAATAAATGTGACTTCTCAGCATTTTCCATGTGATGTATAAGTTTGTTATTGTATTTTCCAATGAAATATGATCATAGGTCTGACATATTCTAGTATTACATATTACACACAAGTATTTCTGAAGATATTATTTTCAGAGTAGATCTACTTTGGCAGAAATTCAAGATATGCAATAATAGTCCAGAGATTCCTTCATATACACAAGGACCAGAGCAACAAAGATAAAAGTAATTAACTGGGTGATGAAATTGAACAGAAGGGTTTAACAAGAAGGCTTCTGAACAAAAGGCAAAGATAGCCTTTTTATTTTATATGTTCTGCAGATAAGGGGACACAGAATGAAACAATAAGATCATTCAATTTTTGGCTTGATATGTAGTTTGCACTTTTCAGTAGTCTATTTTATCATTAGACATGCCAAGGAGTCCTCAACCCGCTGTTACAAACTGCAGTTGTTATCAACTCTAGGCTGATTTTGAAAAAAATAAAGAACTGTGACTAGCATCTGTAACTTAATTGTCACGGACTCACAGAGGTTTCCAAATTCCACCACTCTGACAACAATCCCTTGCCACATATATTTTCAAAGAGGTAATCCAAAATTGGATTGGGGGCAAAGGCTCTGACCTAGCATATTGTATTTCATTACCTGTCAGTGGGCAATAGAGAATATCTGAAAAAGGATCTGGAAAAAGCTGTATACGCAGAGTGCTAGTGAAAATTAGGTGGGAAAATAGGACAATATTTACATTAAAATTGTATATCTTATAAAAACCATGCTAGAAATTGATATGAAATTTAAGAAATGAACCATAAAAACATAAGCCTTAAAAAAATCTGTTGTCACCATACAGAAATGAAGAGAAAAATAGTGAATCTAAGTTGCTATTGTACAAGTACTAGATTATATTCAAACCTTTATTATACTCAATACTTAATGCCCATGTCAGGAATGTCCAAAATACATAAATCTGCACTAAGAACTAACTCAAATTTTCATAAACCAAGATCAGAGTCAGTCTAAAGAAATACAAGTGAACTGTCATTGATGAAGAGAAGACAAGAGTATTTATGGTACTCACATTTACTTATGTGTGATATGTAGGAACTTAACTTTTGAGCATCGAGCTGATTTCTAAATTGTTTTAAGATAGTATTCTTAAAGTAAAAACCGAAAAAGATGAAGATGAAAACACCATGCTAAAGTAGCCCTTTCTACTAGCTACATTAAAAAAAAAAAAAAAAAAAAAAAAAAGTTTAAAAAT
>VZUI01054009.1:0-10789 GCA_013401135.1 Cettia cetti
CGTACCGGACCCAGCCGCTGTCCTCGGGCCCATGGGCGCTTCGCCCCCGGTCCCCGGCGCTGCCATCGGGTCCTGGGGCGCTGTCCCCCGCTGCGCCGCCCCGGTCCCTATCACCGCCGCCGCCTTCCGCCGGGCTGCCCTCTGTCACAGCGTCCCGGTCCCGGACGCCAGCGCTGCCGCTGGGCCCCGAGATGCCGCCTCCCTACAGATTGCCTCAGACCCGATCTCCGCCGCAACCCGCGACCGAGATACCCTTGCTGAAGGCCCCAAGGCCCTCAGCAAGCCCGGGGAGGCGGCCCCCCGTGGGACCTATCCAGTCCACGCTGCTGCCATCGGGCCCCAGGGCGCAGTCCCCCCGCGACTTGCCCCCATCCCGGTCTCTGCCGTTGTTGTCCCGCACCAACCTGCCCCCATCCCGATCCTTGCCGTTGCTGTCCGCCCCGGAGGTGCTGCCCCTGTCCCAGTCCCTGCAGGCACTCCCTGCGAGCCCCTCCTCATCGCCACTACGTTTATCAGGCCCCAAGGTGCTCGCTTCCACCAGGCTGCCCCCATCGCAGTCCAGGTCCCTGCAGCAGCTCTGCACCGGGCCATCCCCAGACTTGCCGAGGGCATCCAGGGGGATGACCCTGAAGGGACCAACCCAACCTCAAGTCCTGCGACTGTACCCGTGTCAAAGCTTTACACTGCCGTCAGCTCCTGAGATCCTGCCCCCTGCCAGGTCCCCCCCGCCCCAATCCTTGCCACAGTCCGCCACTCTCTGGCCCCCATCCCACTCCCTGCAGCAACCCTTTGCCAGGTCACCCCCATCCCAGTCCTTGCTGCCAGCACAGGACCCTACAGTGCCCCAAGCCCCAGAGAGTCAGCCTCCAGCATCGCTGCCTGTTTTCCGGAGCATCAGGCGCCAGCTCGCTTTGTCGGAGGTGCAGGGCACCTCCCCCTCACTGCACGATGACCGTGGGCGGCAGCCCCGCACCGTGCTCTCCAAGAGTTCCCCTAGGAATGCCGCAAGCCGGGGGCCCTTGGTGCCGCTGGGACAGCGGGAGCACGCCTGGCTGGTGGCAATGTCAGCGGGCTGCTGGGCTCAGGTGCGGGGGCTCTTTCTGGAAGAGCCTGAGCTGGCCCTGCAGAGGGACTTCATATCGGGCTTCACGGTCCTTCACTGGCTGGCCAAGCACGGCGACGGGCCGGGCCTGCAGGAGCTGGCAGCGGCGGCGCGGCACGTGGGGCTGGCCCTGGACGTGGACGCCCGCTCGGGCTGCGGGTACACGCCGCTGCACCTGGCTGCCATACACGGCCACCAGCTTGTCATCAAGGTGCTGGTGCTGCAGCTGGGGTGCCAGGTGCAGGTGCGGGACGGCAGCGGGCGTCAGCCGTGGGAATACCTGGGCAGCTCCACCTCGGGGGAGATCTGGCAGCTCCTGGAGGCACCCCGCGGCACAATCATGTTCCCCACGCAGCCCCTGGCCCGCAGCATGTCCTCTGTCAGCAAGGTCTCGCCGCCCACTGGCAGGGCAGTGCTGCCTGCCTGCCTCAGGGTGCAGCTCGGCCGTGGGGCAGCGTCCCACCAATCCGGCAGCGACAGTGACTGAGACAGCTCCCTGGCATCCCCTGCCAGTGGAGATAGGACCTTGGTGGCCACCCTGTGAGAGGAAGCCACGCAAGCAGAACAAAAACTGTGAAACGCACTGAACCTATTGAAGAATGTACTTTTAAATTATTCCAATGAACTGTTGTCTGAGCCTCTCTGCCCTCCCTCCCATTTTTCGCTTTTCTACCAGTTAAAGGATGCAGTAACTCTGCTGGAAGCAGGAAGAACCCTCGGGAGGCAAGTCCTCTGCAGCCCACAGGGCCAGTACCAGCTGCTGGGTGCAGCTACCATCACCAGCATTAGTGGGACCATGGCTTTGGGGTGAGACTCAAGTCTGGCCCCAATGAGGATAGAGCACTTGCTTTTGCTGACAGTGATAGATTGTTGTTGGTCCTGGGGTTTGCAAAACACTTGTTTACACCACCTAAATTCTGGGGAGTAGTAAAACTACATCCCTTTTTAATCCCAGCAGATTAAGGATGAGTCCCTCTTTTAAAAATGCAGCTGATCAGGATCCAGCCTTACAGCGAGAGTCCTCAGAGAGCGACTGGCTGTGGCAGAGAGCGGCAGAGGGAAAGCCCCAGCCGACAAGGGCGTTTCCCAGGCCACCCGGCCCACCAGCCCATGCCGAGAGGAATGCAAGGCAGAACCACAGCCCCGCTCCCCACCACAGCTGCCCGGGGCTGACCAGCAGTATCCCTGCTTCTCCCTAATTCTTGCACTTCCAGTTGCTCTCCTCACATCACAGGAGTAGGAAGTGGTATCCGTGCTGTGGCTAGGGGCCCTCTTCCCACACCTCGGGACAGAAAGCATTGCGGCAGGATTCTGAGTCAGGCAGAAGAGGAGCTGTGCTGCAGTACGGGTCCCAACCTTGCAGTCTCATAACCAGAGCTGCATTTTCCCAGAGACACCAGCCCTAAACTGTCTATTAGGTGTTTATGTGATGGAGACAGGTGGGATTGCGGGGCCAAGTGCAGTCAAGAGATGTCCAGTGGAGTAATTCCTCAGAGTTTACAAAAAACAAACCATCTTTGGGAATCTCACTGGCTTGTGTGGGTCCTATAATATACTCTGCTCTCTGATTTAGCAAAAATGAGCTTCTAAAGTGTCAAAAATTGCAACAAGTTATTCTTGCCCCTAATCTGTCTCTCCTGTAGATCTTCTAAGGAGGCAGGATGAGAGCTAAGAATCATGACACAGGGATCCAGTGCTGCCAGGTTGATGCTGCTGCTGCTGGGTGACCCCAGGTGTAGGACCAGTGAAACTGGGACTGCTGTCTCAGCCTCAGTGGGAGGCTTTGAGGCAGAGCAGAGCAGCAGGTGGAAGCGCTCATGCATTTGAGGCATGTGTGTGAATGCCTGCAGTTTCAGGGAGGGACAGGAACTAGGGCAGCAGAACCTGACCCTTGCATAACACGTGTGCCAGGGAATGCCTCGAGTCCTTGCTCAAGCACTAATTGAGGTCTCTGCTTTGCTTGGGGTTTGTCTGAGGGAGGAACTCTTTCCTGCAGAAGGGAAGCTACTCTGCCTGACTCTTGGGTCACAAAGGGTATCCCAGCCTGTTTTTCACCTTTTACAGGGGAAAGAGTTCAGTAAACCAAAGCAGTGTCCTGTCAATGATCATTCCTCTCTGAGACAACAACAAACTTGAACTCATAAGAAATTAAACTGTGAAGTGGCGTCTGAGCCACCAGCATGAGAATGTAGAGGGCCCTCCAGGACCGCCCCCCCAAAGCAGGAGGAATCCTGTGTATCCCCCTTCCTCTTAATTCCAGCTGGGGTTTATAGTCTAGGTCATATCAACACATAAAGTGGCTACTGCATGGTAAAACAATGAAGCCTTTTCCTGTGGAAGTCGAGATGGACACTGTGCTCAGAGTGCTTCTTTAAAAACTTCAGAGGGCTCCAAGCATCAGGACCTTGTTATCTAGAAGCCTCTCATACGTTTTCTCTGTATCCTCCCATGGGCATCTCCACAGAGCTCCTACTCTTTCTCTGTTGTACCCTCTCTTCCTTCTGCCATTCCAGCTGGCTCCTTCCCGTCCCCAGCATGGCCACATAACCCTGTCTGTTCTATGCACAGCATCTGACCCTTCCTGTCCCTTGCATACCCTCCTATCCCTTCCTCCTCACAGCACGGCCAGCAGACTCCAACTTACTACAAGGGAACCCCCTCCCAGCTAACCCACTCTTTATCACACCATAGCTGGGAGGGCAAGGCTGCTCCCACTCTTGGATAATTAACACAGCTGTAACAGATCGAAGGTAAGATTGTTTTTAGTACTATCCTTATCTTTCTCCCCACATTTTCCATCACCACTTAGAGCTGTTGTCATTATTCACCTCACGGACCAGGCTCCCCTGGGAAAGGGCTCCATAAAGCCTTCCACAAACCTTGGCTATGAGCTCCTAAAAGCAACCCTATTGACAGGGGATGTCAGGGATGCCACCAGAGCCTTCCTGTACAGGGAGCTTCTCAGAAGGAACCCCAAACGAAAGAAGTCTGTGGGCTGACTAAAGCTGGGAGGGGGGAGTATATTTTTTCTCCACAGACAGCTTCCAAAAAGCAAGGTTGTCCCCTTTGTATCTTCCATGCTGCTAAGACAGTGCTACCTTGGGATTCTCATCTTACAGACTTTCCCTGACCTTTCTCTGTGACGCAAACCTAAGTGGCACTTCTTTTTTTCCTGCACACTGTTTCAGACGTCACCTATCATCTTTTTCAGAGCCCTTTTCTCTCCCTAGCTGTGTTGTCAGAGTGCTGAACTAAGTAAGTTGTGACCTAATTTTGTGATCACTGTCTCCTTGCCTATTGAGATGACACAGATAAGCTGGTTTCTCCAATTTTTAAATTATAGAGCAACTGTTGGGAAGCTCAAAACTTTCCATTCTGGATTGAGTGTGCATTCACTCTGGTTTATCACCTTAATGGTATTAGGACTGTTTACATTGCTAATACTGCACAGCTCCTAAACCACACAGTTACTTAGAATAACCACTCTTTTAACTCCCAGAAAGCCTCATCCTCCCAAGATTTCTGCTGGTAATATAAGCAGTGGACAGGGTGAAACCCATCTCCAGCCCATAGTGGGAGGCAGGGTTCCCTGAGCCATGCTTGGAGGAATCGCACAGGCAGCCCTGGTGTGTCATAGATCCAGTCAGCCAGGAGTAATCCACCACTGGATATACACACATGCAGCCTGAGCATCTCGGTTTCCAAATTCTCCTGATGTCCTTGCTACTTACTTGTCAGCCTGCCTGGTCTCTTCCACACCTGTGCACACTGCAGTTTCCTAATTGCAGCTGGACATGGTTCCTTACCTCACACCCAGTCCAGGCATCTGACTTTGCGCCACCCTGAAACACAGGACACGCCATGGATTAATGCACAGCAGGACTCTGCCCTCTCCTCTCATTGCATTTAAAACACACCTCCCACTTGGCAGCAGCTGCTGATAAAGTCCACCCCTTTTCTCTGTCATGCTTATCTCTGATCAGCTGCTTTGTACTCCAAAGCCTACGGCAGGGTGTTTCCATGCATTGGCCTTTGCCCAGCACAGGCTGTCAAACCTGAGCACTGGGAACCTCTGACAAAGGTAACCCCTCATCCCCTGCTCCCTGCTCCAGGGGCACACACCTCCACACCCACTCATCTTATGGTTAAAAGCAGGCAGCACAGCACAGCTGGATCTTCATCTGGATTCACACCTCTGCACAAGGGCCAAAGGCTGGAGCAAGGCTGGGAGCCCAGCTTAAATAACCCAAGAGGTTTTTGTGGAATTAAAAAAAGAGTTCCTGGGCAAAGCAGATGAGCTAGAGCACAGAACATTGCCAACCAAAGCTAATGGCCAGGGGACCCTTTATATCACAGCACTTTACGAAGCAGAGACAAATAGAACTACTAGAATTAAAAACAAACAAAAAAAATTGAAGAGTCCATCACATAAAATACACCTTTTTTTTTTTCTCTACTGTGACAAATGTCATTTGAATTAAATAGTTTGTATACAACTCCACAATGAGAAGAAAGTCTTGCACACTTTTAGCAAGAAATGAAACAATCCCAATTGCTACTAAATCCTGTTAAAGCTAGAATTTCTCATGACTACATTTACTACAAGTCGCACCAGATGGTACGTTAGCAGAGTGGGGTTTAGAATAAGAACCCCCTGCCCCCAATAAGCAGTACAGCCTAAAATTCCTGAGTAAACGAGAACTGCTAGCCTTTCAGGGAAAAACAAATATTGTCTTTGGAAACTTGGTCACACTGGAAAGCACAAAAAGGAGAATTCTTAGTTTAGTTAAATTGATACCACTCATCCCCATCATGAGTCTATTTAAGCACAGTGAATGTGTTTTACCATGAATTAAAATAAATATATTTTAGGATACCAAGAAAAGCTTGGTACAGTGGCACTATTGTGTTAAACACCTAACTGAGCACATAGTGCAATACTTGTCCGTGGGTGATGGGTGATCTTGAGGAGGCCGTTTTTTTCCTTAGAGCTATTAATTTGACCTGGTGGAGCAAACTACTTTTCTGATGGTTTAAATAAGCCTAAGGCTCATGGTATTTTAAATCTGGACTGGATTTCAGCAAAGGCATTTAAGCTCCTCGTACCCATCAGGGCTTCCTTACAGTACAGCCTGTCATAAAATAAAAGCAATCCAAAATCTGTTTGTGATCTCTATATTTACACTGCTCTTAAGATTTTTTTAGCTGTGATGGTACTGGAGGAAAGCACAAAACTGCTCAGGGCGGATAGGTCTGGTAAAGATTTCGGGTGCTTTCATTGTTATGTGATAGTGTTTCATAGGCAGCCATGCTCTACATGCTCAAAAGCCACAAGCTATTTAAAATTAATTGTTTAGGAAGTCCTAATTTCTGTTGTGAAAGAAACAACCATCAAAACTATTGGCAAGGTCTTCCATAGAAGCATGTCCATCTGTGTGGACTGGCCTCAGTTTGCATTTCCAATGCTGCCATGGCAAGCAAAGGCCAAAATCCTTCAGGATGTGCCACAGCAGCTTCCCCCTTGCTGTGGGGCCTCTGTAAAGAGAGGTCTTGCTTTAAATATTTTCTTTTGGCCTTCCTGAGTCACAGCTCTAGAGTGAAGGAATGTTCTGATGAATTTGATACCAGAAGAGGTATTTTATAGATTTTAATGAAGTCCAGAACATTTCAGTGGAAGAGGGAATTAGAAGAATTCGAATTGGTGCATGTCGCAAGACCCGGAGTCCCATAGTAATTCTGCAGGGAACAAATAGCTTTGCACAGCCAAGCACAGGGCAGATGTTATTGCAGCTTGTCCAAAGTCCACATGGGAGGTGCAGGCCACCGGTGAATAGCAGAGAATGCGTAAGGGATGTGGGAAGGTCTCGAGTCTCACTGAGAGATGATAGAAGTACCTCCCAGGCCTGAATGGGGAGTGTTGCTACAGGGATGCAGAGCTCTGCTCCCTCTATCCACAAACACTGCACCCTCCTTATCTCCCCAGTGGTTCTCACACTGCCTGGTGATGGTATCTAAAGTGACCCTAGAACAAAACAGGTAGCTGATAAGGAGGGGAGCTGATAAGGATGAGGGCAGGGTTTGTCCTCAGAGCCAGGCTGTTTGCAAGTGGCCAGGGAATACAGTGAAGCAAAGGGAGCAGATGCTGCCTGCTCACTTGTAGCCTGCAGGGCTTTGGTGCAGGCTGTGCTAAGCTTGGGGAGAGCAGCGGTCCCTCCCTTGCACCACTGCTGGCTTCCACTCCTTCAGCTATGGTCTTCCTGTGACTTCACCCAAGGGAAAGCCTGCTTGTCACTGTGGATTGCTTCATATCCCTGCCTGGCCATGCCAGTGCCCCTGGTTCAGCCCACACATGCAGGCTGGGCAGCCAAGGTGGGATTCTGTGCTGTGACCCTGATTTGACCCCCAGAGTTGCACTGCCTCCTGTGCCTGAGCCCGGCTGGGTCCCTTACCAGCATCTGTGCTTGTGCCAAGTGGCATCAAGTCATCCCGAAGGCAGGAAGACGTCTGCTGGGCATGTGCTGGATATTACTGAAGAGTGCAAAAAATGCAAATGCTGGAAGAGGATTAACTGTTACATAAGAAAATGTATGTAGAACACTCCAGTGCATTAAAAAATATGTTGTCCCTTGTGTCTTCCTTGTGTTAAATTACTTAACCTGAGTTTCCAGCTCTGCTTGAGTCATCTTATCAGTGGCAAAGAATGTAAAGCCTGACTCTTGTTTTAACATACTTTCTGCTGGAGGTTTGTAAGCCACAAGGCTGTTAACTTGTATGGGTTCTCCCCATCCGTGGTTGCTACAGTCCAGAGGCAAAGGCAAGGAACGCACCACGGCAGGCGGAGATGTGAGCTCACAGTGAGCGCAAGAAGCTGACATAACCCACCAGAAATCCCTGCACCTAAAGACTGGCTCCTGGAGAGGGGGCACAAGCAAGGCTCTTTCACAACATAGGGTAGCTATAGATCAAAACACATCTGTTTCCACAAAAAGATGAGCCATTGCATGGCACCAGACAGAGCTGCACATCTCATTGACTAGATGTGGCATGAGGTTTTAGAAGGAAAAAGGAGGAATGGAATGCTCTCACCAAGGCAGAGAAGCCTCCAGGCAAGTGGCTTTAATAAATATCATCTCCAGGAGGTCACTAAAGCTGGCAGTCTCGCCGGCAGGTTAAGACGCACAGATGGGCACAGTCCAGGGAAGTTGCACATTTTTCTTTGCATAAATACTAGAGCTGGTTTAGTCATATGCTGAGTGGCATGCTCAGAGGGAATGCAGATGCATGAGCTTGGGAGTTATTTGCATGTGATTTGGATTCTTCGTCTTTTTGCTTTTTAAGTACTGAGTAGATGATTTAAGCAAAGATCTTGCAACTCTGCCCTCTCCATGGTTTCTCATTGCTGCCTCACAAGAAGCCCAAGGTTCCTCATAGTGATTGCCTGTAGATTTAATGTTGCGTGACTTTTTAGCTGGTGGATGGTCTGTGCTGGAGATGAGCAGCAGTCAGCCAATGGATATCTGCACGTCCATGCAATCAGGTAGGGCATCTGGAAAGTCCTGCTCCTGCCTGTGGCCAAAGGGGAGGGTGGGTGCAGTGGTGCTTCCCTTGGATTTTGGTATCTTGCAGACTTCAGCAGGCATGCCGTGCTCCTTGCCTGACCTCGGGCTGAGATGTCCCCACATGCTGTGGGATTCCGTGCAGCCCAACTGCCAGGCTGTTCCCTCTCTGGGGCTGAGCACATCCTGGGCAGACTCTCACTTGCCATGGAAGGGCAGAGCCTCAGAGGAGCCTGCCACCTCCACTGGCTGCTGTGGTGCTGGCTGCATTAGGGCAGCCAGCTGGGATTATGCTCTCCCATGTGACTGAGGGTACAACCCTGGGCCTTAGGCATGGCTGGGGCCTTTGCCATCACTCACACTCTCCCAATCCTTCCTGTCAGGGTGACAAGTCCCATCTGCCCTCCCTTTTCCTTGTGTGCTGCAGTGCTCAGAGCTCTGAACCACTGCCTTGTTTCACCACTGATTCTGGCTGTGGCCAGAATCCTTTTATGAATCCAGCCAGGATCAGCATAGCCTTCAGGGGAGTTAGGAGAAGGGTTTCTGACCTGCCCACAGAGCTTGGGAATGGTGCTCTTGCTTTCCAGCAGCACTTACTGATCTGCCACTTTCAAACATATTTCCAAATTTGTGTGTGCATGTGAGTATTTCTAACTGGGTCTCTCCTCTTTACTTACCAGATGTGAGGCCACCCTGTGAAATGGCCCTTCATGAATACTGGGAGACAATCAAATTAGCTGCCTCCACTTGATACTTTTTTACAGCTTCTGTATAAAAACACTTCAGTCTTAAACCTGGGTGTCTCTTTGTTTTTTGCACCTCAACAGCCAGAGAAGTTCAGAGCTGTTCTGTGAACTAAGGGAGTCCTCATGACTCATGACTCATTTTGGGTCAGCCCTAAATCTGGCTGACAAATCACTGGGGGTGAAGGTGGCAGAAAGGGGAAGGAACTTCACCCCACCTATCATTTTGATGGCTCTTCAGTGTCTCGTGGCTCAGAATAGACAGTGTTAATGCTCCTTCAAAGATTGTTACATATTTAATTAGCATGTTATTTAAAAGGCATTTTCCAATTACTTGCTGACAATTTTCTCTTGCCTAAAATTGATTTCAAGAAACTTGAGCCAGCCTAAATACAATCCCTTCTCACCGTGGGTGGCTCAAAGGAGACCAATTATGGCACACACATGTTTCTGAGGGAAAGAACTGCAGATGGTTTGAGTGTCTAAGCCATCCTGGCATGCCGTATGTGCTACGTCAGGCTAGAAGAGAGCTCTGCTAAACCAATCTAACCTAAGGTTGCTGGAAAGCTTTTGTGGATGCTGGTCCCATCCTGTCCAAAGTCACTGTGAGGGGTTTCCCTCCATCAATCAGAGCCAAGCCCCAAAACAAGAAATTGCTCCACAGTCTTTCACTCCAAGGGAAACCTCTGCCTTGCAGGTTTTGCAGAATGAGAGTGACATAAGGAAAATCAAGCCTTTACTATTCTAAAGAGGTAATAGATCTGTCTACTGTTGCCTGAATGTGTCTACTATGACAACACAGATCCAGTCCTGTGGCCTGGAATAGGGCAAATCTTTCAGAAGAGCGTCCCAGGTTACTTAGCAAAGCCCCAGGAGCTTTAATTTTATGTGTGGCACAATGTCTTTGTTTAGAGAGACAGGTATCCACCAGGGAAAACTGGAGTTTTTCTTGAAATTGAGAATGTAACCCCCCCTCCCTCCAAATTATTGTAATTTTGCTATTAAGGGCTTTCAGGAAATGCTTTGGGAGTACGGATAGAAGTTCTTTTACTAAAAATATTAAAAAGAATACAAATGTAGTAGTACAGAAAGACAAGCAAACAAAACAAAACAAAACAAAAAACCTACAAAACCCCTCACAGAGTCAGGGACGTGACCTGACACCCTGTTAGTCAGGGTGTTAGAAGCAGTCGAGATGCATCCTTCTGGAGTCACAGATGTGCTTCTGTGGAGTAGAGATGATCCCATAGAAAAGTCCAGTGATGGCGAGGTGGATCCAGTCTTCCTCTGAGGCATCCAGTAGAGGAATGCCCCTCTGGTGTTCTTCCATCTCCCTTTTATCCAGGTAGGAAGTCTGGGGGGGGGGGGGGGGGGGGGGGGGGGGGGGG
>VZUI01054010.1:0-28023 GCA_013401135.1 Cettia cetti
GTTCCCATTCCCGTTCCCATTCCCATCCCCATCCCGTCCCCGTCCTGTCCCCATTCCCGTTCCCATCCCCTTCCCGCAGAGGCACCCGGGTTGTTCTCAGCACGTCCCCGTTTATTTCGGAGGGAGATGGTGGGGAGGGGACGCACACAGAGACCGAGGTGGAGCCGGGCAGCGCCCCGGGGTGCGGCTGGAACCCCGCGGGTGGATCCCGCACCCCGGGGCTCCCGCTGGCGGAGCCGGTGTCGCTGCCCGGCTCCATCCCGCTCTAGTCCGCCCGGCACTCGTGCAGCTCCTCGGCCCCGCCGATGCGGAGCCCCTGCAGCAGCGGGAAGGTGGCGGGGGGCTCCTCGAGGAACCCCCAGTCCCCCGTGCCGCCTCCGCCGCCGCCGTTCCCGCGGCCTCGCAGGTTCTCGTAGAACCGGGGACCGGGCTCGGGGAGCAGCCGCTGCCCCCGGTACCCCGCGCCCCCCACCCGCGCGTACTGCACCGGCTCCCCGGGACCCTCCTGCCGCACGTAGGGCCGGGACAGCGCCGGGAGCGCGGCGGGCAGGACGGGATGTTCCTTCCCCGGCTGCTTCCCCGGTTCCCCTTCCAGCACGGTGACCGTGGAGATGGCGGCCGGGCCGGGCTCCCTCGCGGCGAGGACCTGGAGCGGCTCCTGGGGGCCAGCGGGAGGTCACAGGCGGTGCCATCTGCCCCTGCTGTCCCTCACGGTGCCGGGTGGGGACTGGGGGCCCGGGGAGCAGCCGCCCGCTCTCACCTGCGGCACCGCTGCCGGCACCCACTTGCCCAGGCTGCTGTTGGCGGGGTCGGGGACACTGGGCCAGAGCTGCTCCTTCATCCTGGGGACCGCGGGGATGAGGGAGGCTGGAATGGGTGGCCTCGGGGCTGGACTGGCTCCCTGGCCAGCACCTGGCAAGGCCACCGTGTTCCAGCGGCCTGGGGCGGGGCTGCGGTACTCACCGCTCGTTCTTCTGGAAGCAGATGAGCAACACTATGAGCACGACAAAGACCAGCCCCAGGGCCAGGAAGAGGAACTGGATCTCGGTGTCGTCTGGGAAGCGGGACAGGGTCACAGGGAGCAGCAGTGGGCACTGCCAGCTGTGCTGTGCCCTGAGGCTGGGGCAGGACCAGGGGCTGCAGGTGCCCTCCCATGTCCCCTCCCTGCCCCGGTGGCTGCAGCCCTCACCCAGCACTGTGGTCACCAGGGTCAGGCTGGTGCCGTTGGTGCCGCCGGCGGCCGTGGATGCCATGATGTGCACCTTGTACAGGGTCGATGGCTGCAGCCCCCGGATGACAAAGGAGCTGAGGGAAGGCTTCACGGTGGCACCTGGGGGCACACGGGGCTGTTGGTGCGACAGAACCGCCCACCTGCACAGCCCCTCGGGTCTCTGCTGGCAGGGAGCCCTGCGAGGCACCCATACAACTCCCTGACCCTCTCTGAGAGGGACACAGGGGCTCCTGGTGCCTCCACCCAGCACACGGAGATGGGACAGAGGGCAAGGTCAGAGGTGCTGCGGGCAGGACTCACTGGCCACGTCGCTGATGCTGTTGGCCCAGAAGATGGTGTAGCTGGTGATGAAGCCGTTCTGCAGCTCCACTGGCAGCGGCTCCCAGCACAGCTCGGCCTCTGACTTGCTGATCCTCTTCAGGTGAAGCTTTGGGGCTTGGGTCGGTGCTGGAAAGAGGACAAGGAGGGGCCGAGTGCTGAGCAGAGCCACTGCTCGGGTGGGAACTGATGGGGGGGTCCCACTCCCAAGGTGTGGGTGTCAGGACCTGCCCACGCTGTAGGGGAGCTGAGGGCACATTCAGAGATGAGACAAATCCAGCCCCCAGGCTGAGCTCTCTGGTACACCTGGATTGGGGGTACATGGGGAAGAGGTGGTTCCTCCTTTTGGAAGGGCAAAGCCTTGGTGCTGGGGCACCCTTCCCACGTACCCTTCTGCTGGGAGTAGGCTGTGGTGTGGACGGGCACCCCGACAGTGCCCTGGTAGAGAGGGTACAGCGAGATGTTGTACTGCTGGAAAGGCTCGATGCCATCTGCAATGGAGAGCAGAGGGGGCCGGCAGTTCGGGCTGCTGAGACCCCCCAGCCCCACTGCGCCAGCCCACCCACCTGGGGTGGGTCCAGAGGAAGGAGGGAGGGTGGGGAGCGGGCTGGGGGCAGGATGGGTGCCAGCCCCCTGGCTAGGGGCTCAGGGCCCCCTGGCAGCCCCCCTTACCCTGGATGAGGGCTGTGGTGGCCGCCCTGTCGCGCTCCAGCTGCCAGCACGCGCTGCAGTGCCCGGGCTCTGTTGTCACCCGCTGCCACTCCAGCACGAAGGCCATCGCTGGGGCCAGCGGCGCCTCCCAGTGCACCCAGAGGCTGCGCTCGCCCCCGGGCACGGCCCGGAGCCCGGCCAGGGGCTGACCTGCACGGGCCAAGCAGCCGGGATGGTGGAGAGGGGAGCGCGTCTCCCACATCTCCCCCTGTGCGCCCGGCTTTGGAGCTCTCCTTGCCCCATCTGCACGCCCCACAGCCTGCTCGGGGGCAGCAGAGCCCCCGGCCACCCGCGGAGCTTTCGGGCACTGCCCTCACCTTTCCTCTCCAGGAGCACGACCTCGGTCGGCGCCGACTCGCCGGCGGCGTTGTAGGCTGAGAGATAAACCCTCCTGGTCCCCGAGGGCACCGAGAAGCTGCACTGGGTGTGGGTGGTGTTGCAGATGGTGGGGGGGTCCCTGCCCCTCCTCCGGGGGCTCAGGGTGACGCGGTAGCCCAGCACTCGCCCGTTGGCCTCCCGCTGCCGTGGGGGCTGGGGGCGGGCGGGGGTCAGTCCCTGCGGGGTCCCAGGCCCCAGGGCAGTGCCCCGGCAGCTCCCGCGGCCCCGCCCGCCCCTGCTCACCTTCCAGCGCAGCTGCACCTCCAGCCGCCCCCCTGGCCCGGCCGGCTGAGCCCCCCACCACGCGTCCAGCTTCCCTGTGGGGGCTGCAGCGGGAGGGGGATGGGAGAAGCTGAGAGGGACCCCCCTGGCTGTGTCCCCAGCAATGTGCGTGCCCTCTGTCCCCAGTGCTGTGCAATGTGTCCCCAGCACTGTTCCCTGTGTCCCCAGCACTATGCCATGTGTCCCCAGGACTATGCCATGTGTCCCCAGCACTGTTCCCCATGTCCCCAGCACTGTTCCCCGTGTCCCCAGCATTATGCCCCGTGTCCCCAGCACTGTTCCCCATGTCCCCAGCACTATGCCATGTGTCCCCAGTGCTGTGCCGCCTGCTTGGGCAGAGGGCACCCCCTGGGTGACGCACACTCACCTTTCTCGTGGGTGGTGTAGTTCCTGCCCGGGCTCCACTCGCTCCAGGAGGCCAGTGCCGATGCCGAGCTCCGCCGGCAGCGCATCTGGAAGCGGTACTGCGTGCCGAAGAGGAAACCGCAGCGCCGCGCCGCGCCCGCCCGGCCGATGATGCCGGTGACCTGGTGGCAGCCACAACGAGGCTGTGCTGGCTCCTGCCTCGGGCAGGGGCCGGCCCTGCTGTGGGCACGGGGGGTCACCTTGCTGTCCCACTCACTTGGGGACCCTTCTGCTGCCACTGCTTGGACAGAGGGAGGCTCTGGCTCTGCCCGGTCCAGCACTCACCAGGGCCCAGGCAGGGTCCTCGGGCGCCCGGTAGCGCAGCTCACACTGCAGCTCCATGTGCTCTGTGCCCCACGCCACATCCCAGGCCAGGGCAATGCAGTCGGTCTGGAAGGGGATGGACTGGATGCTCTGCAGGGTTGGGGGCTCCAGCTTGGCTGTAGGAAGGGCAGGGGAGGGTTGGAGAGGTTTGTGGTAGGCAGTGCCCAGAGCCATGGCCTCCCATGTGCCTGTCGCTAATGCCAGGAGCTGCAGCCAGGGTGCTGCAGCAAGAAATGGGGAGAAACCACCCCAAAACATTTAGGGGAATGGCTGGTGACAAGGGACAGAAGGACACAAGTGTGTGCCTCTGCTTGGGATGGAGTAATGCTCACGAGTGCAACACTGACACAGCTCTGCATTAATGTTTATGGTGAGGAAACAGATTCCATGGGGCCTGGAACACCCCACATTTGGGTCTGCTCAGGGGTGAGAGTGTGGCACAGCCATGGTGGGGCTCAGCTGGTTCCTGGGCAGCCCTTCCCCAGCCCCAGCTCAGGGAGGATAAGTCTCTCCATCTGGGAAGGCTCCTTTTATAAATAGTTTATAGGCACGGGATCCATTATTAATAGACCTGCTGAATAAATGGGTAATCAATTGCTGCAGGAGCTGTGGAGTGCAGCAGGTCAACTGGCAGCTCATAACCCGCTCGCTCCGGCCCCGATTCATCCCCCAGGGCATCCATCAGGAACCCGCCCGTGAAATGTGACCTCGAGCCCCGACGCGCTGTAATGTCACTTTAACAGCCCTGTCAGCGCCCGGGAGCTTCCCTGGCCTCGGGCCGTCACTCACCCACGTCCATGGGGTCGATGCAGAGATGCTCGGACTCGGCCGTGCCCAGGGCGTTGGTGGCAGACACCCAGATCTCCATCTGCCGGTACAGCTGGAGCAGCCGCCGTGGCACCGTGCAGTGGCTCTGCCCCCCTCGTGGGGTGCAGCCCGTCACTGCCTGGGCTCTGCTCCTGTGGCACACACAGCAGGGGGCTCGGGGGGTCTCTCTGGCAGAGGGTGAGGCTTGCTGTGGGGTTTGGCAGGGGACCGTGGATCCAGGGCTTACCCGGAGCACTTCAGCACCACGCTGGTGGGGAGGTGGCTGTCGGTTCCCTGCTCCCATTGGCACGTCAGCCCGTAGTCACTGAGGTTCAGGGTGCAGCTGAGGTTGAGGGGCTTCGCAGGAGGGTCTGGGGGAGAACAGCCAGGAGAGAGCCTGAGCAAGTGCCCACCCCTGCTGGGGGGGAGGGTGACCCGTAGAGGCAGCAGACTTACAGCCCGCCCTAATCTCGGCCACGCCAACACGCTGCTTGGTCCCGTTCCACTCCACACAGCACCAGAGCCTGGCCTGCGTGTGGTTGAAGCGGGGCAGGGTGAGGTTGGACACCTCTGTGCCCCCCGGACCCTGGCGCTGGCTCCCAGCCACAGGTTTGTTGTCCAGCATCCAGCTGATCCGGACCCTCCCCTGCTCCAGGCCGCGGCAGAGCTCTCTCTGGATGCTGCAGGACGCCGTGACCGCCGAGCCCAGGGGCACCACGGGGGAGCCCACAGTCACCGAGGCACAGCCCAGCGTCCCTGCGGGCAGGAGAGACACGTCACACCCGGGGCACGGCTGTGACAAAGCCATCTCAGCTCCTCAGCGCCCGGGCAGGACACAGGGACGAGCCTCTTCCCTTAGACGGGCCCCCATCTCTGGAGAGGAAGAGCCGAGCGTTGGGCAAGCCAGCGGGGTGTGCCAGGCCCCTTCCTGCCCGTGCCTGCCGTGCTGCCGCCGTTCCTGCCCGCCCCGGGGCCCCGGCCGGCCCGGAGGGGCGCGGGGTGCCGGGGATGCTGCGGCTGCGGGACAGGACGGGGCCGCACTCACCGCCCAGGTGGAGGAGCAGGAGCAGCGAGAGCCGCAGCAGGAGCGCCGTCCCAGCACCGCGCCTGGCCATGGTCTCCTCCGTGGCTTTGGCATCACCTGGAACGGAGAAAGCGGCTCGTCCTGGGGGTCGGCAAGGGCTGGGGGCCAGGTGGGCTGAAGCAGCCGGGCTCCATTGTCACCGGCGCTTCCTGGAGCAGAATGTCCTTTCGCTGTCAGCGTCAGCCCTTCCCGCAGCCTTTCTGACACCTCCGCCCCCGGCTCGGCAGCCGCACCGCCCGCGCCGCCGGCGTGGGAAGCGCAGCGCAGAGACCCCGGAACGCGGGTCCCTCCACACCGGCCCGGCCCCGCACCCCGTCCCGGGCACAGCACCCTGTGCCGGGCCGCAGGCACGGGCTGATTTTATCACCGCTGTCTGCAGCCGCTGCCGGGCAGAGATTTGCGGTTTGAGGGCGGATGAGGGCGATAAGCTGGGAGAGGGAAGCGAATGACCGGCAGCAGCAGAGCGGGACCGGCCGAAGCTCCGGGGTCCTGCCCGCGCTCCCTCCCGGCTTCCCCCGTCAGCTGCATCCCCTGCCTGCCGCCGGGAACGGCCCTGGCAGCCGCGGCTGCCTCTGCCCCTGCCCGGCCGCCTCTGCCCGGATCCTCTGCCCCGGCTGGGCCCCAGACACGTTGGTGGCTCCGGAGGGGCTGCCCCGAGCCAGCACCCAGAGAGACGAAGCACCCGAGTGTGGGAAGAGGGACAGCGGCCACCCCGGAGCGCTCGGCACGTGCGGCTGTCCCCGGCAGGGCACCGGGCAGAGCAGCCACGGAGCAGATGCCGCTCAGAGGGACCTGAGCACCACGCACCCGCCCCTGCCTCACCTCCGTCCCTACCTGGCCTCCATCCCTGCCTCCCCTCGGTGTCCGGTGCCCCCGGCTGCCGCTCACCGCCCGCTCCGAGCGCGGGGCTGCCGCTGCCGGCGGCCGGCCGTGCTCCGGCTGTTTGCTAACATGCTGCTTTCCCCCGGGTAGTTCCTCAAAACCAGGGCCGTTAGTGCTGTGACGCTCTGAAGAAGGTGATTGCAAAACACTTCCCTGAAGTCTGCGACCCCCTCTCTGGCCCCAGGCAGGAAAGCCCAGGGGGGACGCGGGGCTCGAGCAGAGCCGGGGCCGGGGCACAGACAGCTCCTCACTGCAACTGCCTGGGGCCACCCTGGGGCTGGGGGACACGCCAGAGGAGCTGGGGAGAGTGGCAGGAGGCTCAGGGCCACCCCTGGGGCTGGGGGACACGCCAGAGGAGCTGGGGAGAATGGCAGGAGGCCGTGGGCCAGGGAATGAGCAACTCAGGGGGCAGGAGGCCGCCCCAGCTGCGGCTGCCAGCTCACTGTGATGCCGCCTGGGAGCAGCTCGCATCCCCAAGCCTGTCCGTGTCCATGACCACGTAGTCCAGCTTGCCCCAGGGTGAGTGGCCTGCCAGATGCCCGAGGGCAGCCCATGACAGGATGTTCCACCAGTACCTCCCAGTACTGGCCATTAACCCGTGTCATTTCAACAGCTCCGTGCCTGGGGCTGTGCCGGGCTGCTGTGCCCACCCGTGCCAGGCTGGAGCACAGCCCCGGTGGGGAATCCCGTGTCTGGTGGCAGGGGGCTGGCACGGGGGGTAAACAGCGTTGCTCAACCCTTCACATGCTCACAGCCTTCGCAACCACAGCGGCTGTTGTGCAAAGAGCTGTTTACTCTGGGGCTGGGGCCGTGTTTTGTCTCCACGGCACTACAGCGCTCACACAGCCCCGCTCTGCCAGAATCTGGGGGGCCAGAGCGGCCCCCGGGGAGCAGGGGGTCCCGGTGTGCTGGGAGAGCAGCCTGGGGGGTCTGGCTGTGCCCCTGCAGGGCCGGGAGCTGGCTGGGGGAATGGCCTGGGGCTGGGCCCTCACAAGCCCGACAGTCCAAGCAGAGGCTTTCCCCGGATCTGCCGTGTTTGTAAGGGGTCCGGCTGCTGGCGGGGTGGGATGGGGGCTCAGCACCCTGGGCTGGGCACGGAGCAGATGCCCAGCGCCTGCCAGGCCGGGGGGGCTGCCCTGGCAACGTTTCCCTGGGGTGTAGCAAGCCCCGGCAGCTCGGGACGGAAGGCGGTGCCGGTGCCGTGCTGGCTGTTTACCGGCCGAGCAGGGATATCCGTGGGTAGCCATGGCGACACGGGCATCTCCGTGGGAACCGAGGGCGCGGCGCTGCAAAGGCCCAGCTGGACAGCGACAGGAGCCGCCGGGGCCCCCCACGGGCTGGGATCGGGCTGGGGAGGGGTCCTGGCACCCCGCAGCAGCACCCCCGGGCAGGGAGAGGCTCGTCCCGGGAGGCTCCGAGTGCCGGTGTGCCGGGACAGCAGCGGGGGTGGACACCGCGCCTCCGGACAGCGCTCTCGCTTCCCCTCCGGCTCTGAGTCACGCTCACAAGCTCACAGATCCCTCCCCGGGACGGGACAGGAATAGGAGGCAGGGTGCAGGGTGCCCAGAGTGCTCAGATGCTGAGCCGGGGGTCCCGGCCAGCCCGGCAGAGGGGCTGGGGCAGGAGGAGGCGTGGGGAGGGGCTGCTGGGGTGGGGGGAGGGCAGCCGGGTGACCGAGGGTCCCACGGTGCAGGCAGGTGGGGACACAGGCATGGTGCAGGGCAGCAGGGGCAGCACAGTTTGGGGGGAGGGTGGATGCTCACCCAGCAGGTTTGGGGGTGAGTGGTGGGCCAGTGGCTCCCAGCTGGTGACATGAGAGCCTCCCAAGGCTGAGGCCATCAGGCAAGGGGGAAGGTGGAAAGGGGAAGCAGCTGCAGGGTTTTTCCTGGCAGCAGGGCATGGGATGGGGACCGATGGCACTGGGCAGTGGCCCGGGGGCACGGCCAGCCTTTGGGCAGCTCTGCTGGCAGTCCTCAGGCAGCAGCCCCACACCAGTGCCCGGGAGCTCTCAGCCGTGCCTGATTCCAGCCCTGCTGGCTGGATCTTTGCTCTTAAACAGAGTGGAGTACTTCCCTGGTGTGTATCAGCTCCACAGGCAGCAAAACCCGGCTCCCCTAAAGGGATTTTCCCTTTCTTCTTTTCATTCCCTGAAAAAATAGAGTACTGCCAGTCACGTAAGATGCAAGATCTAAGTGCAAAAGCTTCTGCAGTCTCTAATGGGTGAGGAGAGCTGGTTAATTGGTGCCCAATGCAATTAGTTCAGACTACCCCCTTCAGCATTGAGGAGGGAGCAGAGGGCTCCCCAGCAAGTCGCTGTGTGGGTGGGCAGAGGGGGTCAGGAGAGGACCCTTGGCTCTGGGTGGCCTCACCAGGGGTCAGGGGGACATGGGCACCCCTGGGGTGGAAGCCCACCCTGGACCCTCTGCAGGCTCTGCCACCCAAACACCAGAGATGTCCCCAGTGCTTGTCCCTGCTGTGCCACTGCCAGCTCCTCCCAGCGAGGCAGCTGCAAAGTGGAGAGGATTGATGGCAGGGGTCCTAAAGGCTGACCTTGAACAGCTCCCGACACATTCCTGCAATTAATGAAGCAGGAGGATTAATTTCTGTGTGGCAGCTCCGGGGAGGCTCTGACGGGCATGGCAGGGGGAGGAGGGGCAGGAGCTGCCATTATTCATCTCTGCTCTGCCAAAGTGGTGCCCAGGGGCCGCAGCTGCAGCTCAGGAGAGAGGTTGGACAGGGTGGATGGGCAAGAGGGAGAGATCCTCCACGGGATCACCTCGAACTTGCTGTCCCTAAACTCCTGCCCCTGTGGCAGAGGAACCTCCCCATGTCCTTGGCCGAGCCCTGTACCAGCCTCTCACCCCTCAGCTGGGAAATTCCTGCTCTCCTCTGCTGGGTCACTCCAAGCTCAGACTTGGGAAGCATCTTCTCCTTCTGCCGTTGCTGAAAAGAAATTTCCTTTGATGCTGCCTCCCATCAAAGCACCTGGGCAGGGCTTTTCACCCCCAGGCAGCCCTGCCCCTGCTGTGCCCCTGGTGCCAGGCAGCACCTCAGAGCCTGATCCCAGCTCTGTGGCCACTCCTGACACTTCCTGGCAGTCAGGCTGCAAGCAAAGCACTATTATTGTTCTGCTCTAATAAACACCTGTGACAATAATAGAAAAAAATCCCCCAGCTTTTATCTGGAGAGAAGGATACCTGGGGATTATTTACTCAGAGTCAATAGCTGCAGGTAGGGGCTGCCAGCCCAGGCAGGCACTGGCAGCTGCTCGTGGCTGGAGCATTGCATGGAAAAGGAGCAAAGCTCCCCCAGCTGCTCCCCCCTTGCTCCTGCTGTATGAGCCCCCAGCTCAGCTGTGCTGCCCAGGGAGACCCCCCCCATTCCCCATCCTCATCACCCCTGCCAGTGGCAGCCCCTGGAAGGCACAGGGGGGCTCTGGGTGCTCGAGCTGTGGGGTGGGAATGTGACTCGGAGTTGGCACTTCTCCTCTTCCAAGGGCTCGGGTCCGTGAGAGCAAAAAATCCACGGTCAATTGAGCTAATCACAAAGGCAGTGAAATGTCTTGGTGAGGTTATAAACATCCCTGCTTGAACCCAGTGACACAGGGAAATAAGAATCCAACCACGCAGCCTCCAAAAGTGCTTTATTCCCCATTATTTTAATTAGCTGCCTTGTAATTTGATTTGTCCCTCTCCTGCTGCTGGCTTTTTCCATGGCCAAGAGGAGTGACAAATGAAGCAGCCACAGAGGAGCCTGGCAGGGTCCAGGGGGCTCGGGAGTGGCACAGCTCCCCTGGGAGAGGGCCCTGTCTGTGTCCTGCAGGGGGGACTGGAGGTCCCTGGACTGCCCTGCTGCCTCTGATACTGCCCCCATCTCCTGGCCAAGGCCCCCCGAGGCTCAGGCTGTGCTCCCCAGTGCCATCAGTGCCCTTTCTGGGGGGCACAGCGTGAGGACCCCAGGGCTGGAGCTGTGTCAGCACCACCACCTGCCTCCGGGTGATCCTGTGCCCCTGCTCCACGCTGACATCCTGTCCCCATTATCTGCAATTTCCTTGAAAGCTGTCAGGCATCGAAGGGGGGCCCTTTGCAAATGAAGAGAGGAGGAAACAACGAGGTCTGCATTTCCCACTAGAAATTAATCCCCCCTTCTTATTTAAAGGTATCAGTGAATGAGGCCAAGTTGTTAAGTGACAAAAGAAAAATGATTCTTGCCTTCCAGGGTTATTAAAATCATGTTCTACAATTTTAGCAGCCACAAGGAAGCCCAGATAATGACAGATGATGATAATCCATCTCCAGCACAGCCTGGTCTATAATGATACTGCCCATATCTCTTGTATTACCACCAATTACTCAGTGTATAATGAAAATGTACATCCATTCTGGGGAGCTGCATTTGCTGCCTCTGAATCCAATTTCTCCCTCTCCTTCCCCCAGTCCTCCCCTGCTACAGCTGGAGCCCCCACCGTGCCTGGCTCTGGGGTCTGGCTTGGGGGTCCAGCCTGTCCCTGGCAGGGATTTGTGCCTGTGAGGGCTGTGAGTGCTCCTCACCCCGGCTTCGAGCTGCTGTGGCTGCTCGAGGCCTGGCTGGGGACACGGGCAGGACAGGAACCTGAGGAGGTACAGAGCAAAGTGAAAGCTCTCTGCCGGCCGAGATCGCAGCTCACGGCAAACCCAGCCCGGGCCGCCCCTCCCACCCCGGGAGCTCCCGGCAGCCGCCCCTGCTGCCAAAATCCGTGTGAAAGTTCTGCCCAAGTGCTCAGGTGGCATCGTCCTGCTCAGCACAGCATCATCCTGCTCAGCACAGCATCATCCTGCAGGGCACAGCATCATCCTGCAGGGCACAGCATCATCCTGCTCAGCACAGCATCATCCTGCTCAGCACAGCATCATCCTGCTCAGCACAGCATCATCCTGCAGGGCACAGCATCATCCTGCTCAGCACAGCATCATCCTGCAGGGCACAGCATCATCCCCCTCGGCACAGCATCATCCTGCTCAGCACAGCATCATCCTGCTCAGCACAGCATCATCCCCCTCGGCACAGCATCATCCTGCAGGGCACAGCATCATCCTGCAGGGCACAGCATCATCCCCCTGGGCAGAACAGAATCCTGCAGGGCACAGCATCATCCTGCTCGGCACAGCATCATCCCCCTGAGCAGAGCAGAATCCTGCAGGGCACAGCATCATCCTGCAGGCCCCAGCATCATCCTGCAGGGCACAGCACCGTTCTGCCCAGCCAGCAGCAGCTGTGTGACCCAGCCTGGGGCAGAACTTCCACGACAACCTCGCTGCCACCTTGTGATGTCTGGAGGTGACAGGGTGGCACCCCTCCCCTGCCACGGACGTTTCTCAGGGAAATTGTACCCCTGAGCTTTGCACCATCCTCCCAGGGGGAGGCTGTGCTCCCTGCACTGGGACCAGCTGCATTTCACAGCACCCCTCAATCCTGTTGAATCAGAGTGGGGATCTCTCAGACACAGGTGTGCTCTGATGGCAGCGGCTGCGCTCCTGCCGCAGCACCTGGGAGCGGCCGAGGCCGGGGGAGACTGATGTAGATATAAATTTCATCTGGGTTCTCTTGTCTTCCACTTTATTCAGGTCAAAAAGCAGGAGGCAACAGCTTTGAAGATGAAAACATAATCTTTCGGAAAATTGAAAGCACAGAGCATTGTTTGGGCAGCAGTCTGTGCGTGTGCTGCCACCAGAGCTGCTCCAGAGCCTCTGCCCCCCTCTGCCTGGGGGGGCCTGGAGCAAAGGAACCTCCTGTGCTCATGGAGAGGAGCTGGAAGTGGGAGAACTCCCAGAAAAATGTGTGTGTGTGTGCACAGCCTGTGTGCCCTGGGGTGGCCCTGCCTGCCCTTCCCAACACCTGCCCTGCTGAGTGAGCCCTGCATGTCCCACATGAAGGAAGGGCTCAGCACATCGGGGCCAGGCCCCTGTGGATGTTTCTCCCCCTGTAAATGTTTCTCCTTGGAGCAGAGCTCCACTGCCATTGCCTCGTTAACACGGCTCTCCAGGTAGCAGAACCTGCCTCGTTATTTCTTCAATTAAATGCCTTTATTTTTCATAACTTTGTGTAATAAATCTGTGTGTTTAATCCATAATTAAGGGCTCCTCCTGCTCGGAGCTGCTCTGGGCAGAACGCCCCGTGCTGCCTTCCCCAGCACAACTTTACATGAGTTATTAAAGAACAGAGGTGCATCTATTAATTATTTCATAAATATTAACAAGCCCTTAATGGCTGGAATCCTGGAATAACAAGTTCCCAGGGAGTTCAGTTTTTAAAAGGTTGTTAACTATGCTGACCACTGTGCTCTGGGAGCCCACAGGACCCCACACTGTGGGCAGTGGCAGCAGGAGCAGTGCCAGTGCCAGCTGCTGTGCTTGGATCCTTTGGCAAATCAGTCCTGAACTGAGGGTGGAGCTGGGGTCACCAGAAATATGGTCTTAAATTGAAGGACAATAGGTTTAGACTGGATATTGGGGAAAAAATCTTTCCTGGAAGGGTGGTGAGACCCTGGCAGGGGTTGCCCAGAGAAGCTGTGGCTGCCCCATCACTCAAGGCCAGGTTGGATGGGGCTTGGAGCACCCTGGGGTGGTGGAAGGTGTCCCTGCCCGTGGCAGGGGGTGGAATGAGATTGGCTTCAAGGCCCCTTCCAACCCCAACCAGTCTGTGGTGCTACAGGCAATGCTGCAGGTGGGTGTCAGCTCTGAGGCGAGCCCAGGCTCCCTCAGCCAGCAGATCAGCACCTTTCAGAGAGCTCAGCTCAAGGCAGCCCCTGCACAGCTCCTTAACCCACCCCGAGCCTGCTCTCACTGTTAGCACCCCTCTGCAGCTGCTCTGCTCCAAGGTGTCCTTGCCAGTGCCCTCCCACAGGCCACCATCCCCCAGGGACTGAAACACGGGCCCCCCAGGACCCCCCAGACCTCCCCAAATCCCACTGCTCCCCCAGCACTGCCGCCTGGGCTCCCCCTCTGCTTCCCGGGACACACAGGTCCGGGTGGGCTCTGCGTGCCCTGAGGGAAGCTGCACACAGAGGTTGTTTATTGCCTTGGAAAGGCAAGGGTTCTGGAGCAGCAGGGTTCTGGAGCAGCAGGGTTCTGGAGCAGCAGGGTTCTGGAGCAGCAGGGTTCTGGAGCAGTTATCCCAGGCTGGCAGCGTGCCTCACGGCCATGCCCGTGTGTCCCTGCGGCTCCCGGGCCCTGCTCACCCCCTGCTCTCCTCCCTGCAGGTGTGCAGATCCTGCTCCTGGGCCCAGGAGAAGTTATGGGGGCAAACTGAGGAGCCAGGGCTGGCCCTGAGGCTGAGAGGAGGATCAGGATCAGGACTGAGGCTGAGAGGAGGATCAGGATCAGGACTGAGGCTGAGAGGAGGATCCACAACTGCCTGCTTGGCAGCACTCTTGGAAACACCTCCCCAGCCCAGCTGCCAACAGGGCTGATGTGCAGTGCTGATGTCTCGGGAGCCTGGGATGACACTGATTCATTGGGGCAATTAAAGCTCTTTCCAGCCTTTCCTCAGTGGCGTTTTGGCATTTGATCCTTCATGAGTTACAGCACCTTCCCCGTGTGCAGACATTTATAGCCATGAATTTTGCAGAGCCCAGCAGAGCGTGATTCCCTTCCAGCAGAGGCAGGAGAGCCAGGCATGGGCATCCCAGGCAGGAGCCCCTGTGAATTCCCACGGCCTGGGGCTTCTGAGAGTGAGAAACACCGAGCCTGTTCTCATTCCCCCCTGGAAATTCCCTTCTGCTGAGGGAAGACCCCGTGGATCAGGCAGGAATCCCCGCGGAGCATCACTCCGGGGTGCGGGTCCGACATCCCCGCCCCTCCTCGGGCCTGGAGAGGGGGCGATGCTCGGGCAGCAACCCCCGGATCCGCTCCTGCATCCCGCGGCCGAGGCTGCCTCGCCTCCTGGGCGAGCCCTGGCTCGGGCACTCCCCGGCATGAACACTGCTGTCCGGCTGGGTGGGGAAGGGTTAATTTAATCGGGGTGACAGCAGCGGGGCTCCCCGGAGGCGCGGCGCGGCCGCTCGCTGACATTAATGTTACTTTGTGTCACAAGGCATTTTTTAATGTATCTTGCCAGCAAAATAATCATCCTTCTCCGGGGTGCAGGGGCGCTCGTTCCTCATCCATTATGGTACAGACGTCGCTCCGCAGCTGTCATTAGCGCTCGAGAGGAGAGCCGGGGCAACACGTCGGGTATTTTTAGAAGTATGACACGGATGAGGAACATATTCTTGCCTTTCAAAGGCAATAAACAACCTCTGTGTGCAGCTTCCCTCAGGGCACGCAGAGCCCACCCGGACCCGTGTGTCCCGGGGAGCAGAGGGGGAGCCCAGGCGGCAGTGCTGGGGGAGCAGTGGGATTTGGGGGGGTCTGGGCAGTCCTGGGGGAGCAGTGGGATTTGGGGGGGTCTGGGGGGTCCTGGGGGAGCCGTGTTTCAGTCCCTGGGAGCTGGTGACCTGCGGGAGGGCACTGGCAAGGACACCTTGGAGCAGAGCAGCTCCAGCCCCGGGGCACCTCAGGCAGTTCGGGGCTGCGTGAGGCAGGCACGGGGCTGGGGGGCCAGCGCAGAGCACCCCCAGACACGGCGAGGTTTGCAGCAGCTGCCTGCGCTCTCCTGACCAGAAATTTGAGGCAGTTTATCAATTTATGTAGTGAGCTTTCAGCTCACCTTCAAAGCCCCTGGCTCCTTGGTGAGCAGCCCTGCCCGTTCTGCTCATGCATCTTTAATCTGGAGTGAAAAACGAGGGGTTTTTCCCTTTTCTTTCCACTGTTTGCCTTTAGAGATTGGGATAACAACATCAAATCTCCTCCTGAGGCTGAGACGGAGAGGCTTTCTGTTCCCCCAAAAGCACCACATTGCCCACGGGGACTGTGCCCAGCAGCACGAGGGGGCACAGAGTGACCAAAGGTGGGGGAACAGGAGCCGGGCAGCTCCTCTGGAGGGGGGATGAGCCCCCCATCACGGCCGTTTGGGCACGAAGCACTAAGAGGAGCCAGACAGGCACTTGAGGAGCATTAAACCCACTGATGAGTCAAAATGCAACTTCAGCTCCTGCCCCAGCAGGGTCCAGCTGAGCACTGGGATCAGCAGGGAGAGCAGCAGCGCCTGGTGGGAGCACAGGGATGTGCCGGCTTGTTTTGAGTTTATTCTATTACCGTGGGGTTTTTTTTTTTTTCAAGAGGAAAAAATCGCTATGGCAACTTCTGCAACCGCGGCGCTCCTGGGAGACTGACTGCGAGTGCGGCTTGCCACTCATCATCTGACAATGTTAATCTGCCGGATTTACATAGTAATTAATGTCAAGAGGCAATCTACGACTTGAGCAATCAGAGTTTCTGTGCATTAAGTCAGGCTCCGAAGACAGCAATACATAATTGTGTGTGAGAAAGGCATTTAACCCCTGCTGGGCTTTCCCCAAGGAGCAGGAGGGTCCAGCAGGCTCTGCTGTGTCCTGACACTGACGTGGTGCAGGGAAGATCTTTAGAGCTCCCTGGCCCTGGCCCTGCACAACTCGGGGCTCTCTGGGCCACACTGGCTGCAGCTCCCAAATTCTCTTTGCCCTTGAACTTCAGCAGCACACGACTCCTGCTCAGGTCCAGCCTCTCCTGCCCAAGCCACTCTGCTTTTTCTGCAGTAACCACACCCCAGCAGCCCCAGAGTCACCCCCAGCTCTGAGCTGAGGAGTTGCCCCAGCCCCAAGGCAGCCCCCCTGTGTCCCCCTGCCCATCCACACCTCCAGGCCCTCTGGGAAAGCCACAGTGGGAGCCAGGCAGTGCAGGGTAAAGGCCTCTGGAAAAGCTGCTGGAACACCTGGAACGTGCTCCTCCCATCCTCCTCTGCATCCTGGGACAGGGCTCAGGCCCTGCCTCCCCAAACCCCTCCAAATCCCTGCCTCAAGCTCTTCCTGCAGCCTCCTCTGTAAAGAATAAAGCTCTGTTGAATCCCAACATCCTTTCTTCCTCCATCCTTTCAGCTGGATCCAAAATCTTCAGAGGAGGAATAAAAAAAAAAAAAAAAAATCTAATTGATTTCTTCTGTATTAACAAGTCAATCATTAGGGTGGGTTTTTTTTTTTAATGACTCATAAGCAAGCTTGACGTGTCTGTTAATTAAATAGCCATCCCAGCTCTAATCTGCTGCAAGTTAATCATTTGGGGAATTAAAAGGTGTCAGTGCTGAATACCTCATTATTGTAAGTGCTCGCCTGCCCTTGCTGCTGGGAGGAGCTGGGGTGAGGATGGGACTGAGCCCCAAACACCCCAAATCTGCTTTCCTGCCCCCCCAGCTGCCCCAGACCACTCACCCACCCCCCAAGCCCACCCAGTTCCCCAGCACCCACACATCCATTACCCCAGGGTGACTGAGTGATGCTCCCATCGTGGGCTGATGGGATGGGACAATTTCAGGGGTGAAAAACCCTTCTGCTTTAATTCTGAGAGCAGGGTTGGTGCCTGTGGTCAGACTCCTTTTTAGTATCATCAAAATCGATATTGATGAAGCCACCACAATTTAATTTATTGGCTCAGTGCACAATCCTGTGACCAGCCACGTGCAGGAGCTGACAGCTGAGGGATGGGACTGGGTGGAAGTGGGTCCTGCCCAGCCCCATGGGAGAGCCTGTGGGGGAAAAAAAAAACCAGTGGAAAGCAATTTAAGAGAAAATTTTTCCTTCTGTCTTGTCGTGGTTGCAGACCTTTAGGTTTAAAATCCCTTCTGCAGGGTGCCAGCAGACCACAGGCTGCGCTGGTCACGCACAGGGGCAGAGGATTTACAAGCCCATTAGAGGCTCCTGTATTAAATCTTAATTACAAATTCCTCAAAGCCACTTCTCCTGCCTCCAGAAGATCCTGGCCCAGCCCTGTTGCTCCTGTGCCTTCCCAGCTGCTCATCCAATACTGATTCCTTGTGTTTCCTGCCTTCCTCACTGCTTTTTGAAGGTAAACAGCAAGAGGGCAAACAGGATGACTCTGGTGCTGAATGAAGGATGCAGCTTCACGCTGCTGTGTGAACTGTATTAATCACTCGGTGACGTGCTGGCTGCTGGCCTGATGCAAGATAACGAGAGGTAATTAGTTACTAAACTTGGGAGGTGGGCACGGTGCCAGTTGTTTACAGGTGCCATGGTGATGGGGACAGTCAGCAGAATTGCCTTTTCCAAGGGACCAAAGCTTGTTTTAAAACATTTGGTTCAATTATGGAGCTAAGGCTGAGCTCTGAGTGGCAGCAGAACGTGAACCAAACGCCGGCAGGGTCCCAGCCCCAGCTGCAGTGGGAGTTGGAGCAGGGGTGGGATGTGTGCTCAGCAGGAATGTGGGAACACCCCTGAGCCCTCCCGGTGCTGGAGCTGCTGCTCAGGGCCCGGCTGCAGCAGCCCCAGACGCTGAGGTCAGGAAGGGCGTGCAGGAGGAGGATGTGGTGGCACAGTGAGGGCTCCCACAGCACCCCGGGCACCACCCTGCTCCTGCCCTCATCCCGAGGGGCAGCCCTGCTCCACAGCCTCTCTGGAGGATGATCCCACCTGCAGGGAGCATTTCCTCCCCACACCCCCGTGCCCAGCACACAACACTCCCACAGCTGGGGCAGGAGGAAGAGGAGGCAGCAAGAGCAGCTCAGGGGAACCCTTGAAGTTCTTAGTCTCAGGATTTAAAGTTTTTCCCTCTCACCCCTTCAGGTATTTCACTGGTGTGAGCTGCAGCACCCTGCACAGGTGAGAGAGGCTGGTGAGTGAGTGATGGCTTGAAGTGAGCATCCTGCATCCTTCAGCCTTGCATCCTTGCATCCAGCATCCTTCATCCTTCTTCCTTGCATCCAGCATCCTGCATCCTTGCATCCTGCATCCAGCATCCTTGCATCCAGCATCCAGCATCCTTGCATCCAGCATCCAGCATCCTTGCATCCAGCATCCAGCATCCTTGCATCCAGCATCCTTGCATCCAGCATCCAGCATCCAGCATCCAGCATCCAGCATCCTTGCATCCAGCATCCTTGCATCCTGCATCCAGCATCCTGCATCCTTGCATCCAGCATCCTTGCATCCTTCATCCTTGCATCCTGCATCCAGCATCCAGCATCCAGCATCCTGCATCCTTCAGCCTTGCATTCAGCATCCAGCATCCAGCATCCTGCATCCTTCAGCCTTGCATCCTTGCATCCTGCACCCTGCATCCTGCTGCGGGTGGTTCCTGCCCAGGCTCCCAGGCAGGTCCTGCCTCCTGTCCCAGCAGCAGCAGCACGGCAGGCTGCACTGGCCACAGGCTGGCAGAGTGGTGGCCAAAGGGCCAGGAGAGCTGTGACACACGGAGCTGGGCTCTTCTCCTCTCTGGGTGCCCCTGGTGGGGCAGAGCCCAGCTGTCACCAGGTGCAGGTGGCCGTGGTGCCCCTGGCCCTGGGTGCAGCCGTGCCAGGCTTTGGCTGTGCCAGGAGCCACACCTGCCTGGCCACGTGCACGCTGGCACAGGTGGCACACGTGGTGTCACCTCCCCTCGGCTCTGCACGCCCTGGAACAACAGCCACAGGGAGCATTCAATATTTTCCCCTTGTAGATACAAGCGATGTGGGCAGAAAATATCAGCTGCCACTTGGCGAGGGGTGCAGAGGCCAACTCCATTAAAGCTGCTGGAATTGGTGCACTTGACACGACACTGGCTATAACTTAAAGCCAGAGCATGAATAATAGAGCTCTGCGCTCAGACCTGCAAGAGAAATAGATCTGATTGTCGGATCGCCTGCTGCTCAGAAACAATCCCGAATCAATTCCTGCGTGTCTGGAGCTCGGGCAGAGCAGCCTCCCCTCCCTCCTCCTCAGCTGCTGCCCCGAACAAAGAGCCGCCAGGTCCCCTCGCCGCCTTGAGCCCGTGATTGATCGCTGTGCCCTAAGCTAATTTGCACATCATTAAAAGTAATGTCCGTGCTGGGTGTGGGGAGCTGGAGCAGAGCTGGGGCTGTGAGGGGACGCTGTGCCCGCGCAGGGCCGGGCCGTGGAACACTGGGAGAAGAGAAGAGGGATGCGGGAAGCAGCGTGACCGTGCCTGGGTCCCGGGGGGAAGCCCGGGGATGTATCCCGGGGACATCCCGCTGGGGACCGGCCGGGGGGCTGCACCTGAGGGTGAGAGTTTGTAGCAGGAAGGGTTCGTTTGGGGTCAGCCCACGGCTTTAGAGCTTGCAGCGTGTCTGCAGCTGTCCCGCAGAGGTGCTGAGCGAAGGTGTCCTGCCACAGGTGCCACCCCAGGGTCTCGGTGAGGGCTGGAAAAGGGGGGGCTGCTCATTAACAGGGGCTGGGGCTCTGCGGGAGCACTGCAGGGGCCGGAGGAGCGTCCTTGTGCGCCAGAGGTGGGCGAGCATCGTGAGGGAGATGCGGGAGGGCACGGGAATTCCCGTCGGGATTTCTCAGGCTCAGCCATGGCACCCGGCCACGGCAGATCCCTGGCTAATCCTCTCACTGCCGAGGCGCTTAAGGAGGGATTACCGGGTTTGTGGCGAGCCCCCGGCAGCGTGGCAGCGGCCCGGGAGCCCCGTTCTCACAGCCAGGGGGTTCCCCGGGGCCCACACCCTGAGCTACCCCCGATCGTTCTCGCTGCCGTGCTGGGTTTTACAGCGGGAGACAGCCCTGATCCATCCTGTAAAGCGCCGCTGGCAGCCCCTGGCAGCCCCTGGCAGCCCCTGGCAGCCCCTGGCAGCCCCTCTGTGCTCCGGCAGCTGCAGGGCTCGGTGCGGCAGCCAGGGAGCACAATCGGCCCGCGCTGCTGCTGCTGCTGCTGGTGATGATGATGCTGGTGATGATGCTGATGATGCTGATGGCCCGGCCCGGCCGCGCTGGGCACGGATGGAGCACAGCAGCTCTGATCCGTCCCGGTGCCTCAGCCTGGCACAGCCCAGCCCGGCACAGCCCGGGGCCAGCGGGGTCTGCCAGCGCCGGAGCGCCCCGAAAGGAGCAGCGAGGACAGGGGGACAGCAGGAGCAAGGACAGGGGGACAGCAGGAGCAAGGACAGGGGGACAGCAGGAGCAAGGACAGGGTGACATTCACCGGCGAGAGGCTCCTCCCGACGCGGCCCCTGCGCCCCTCCCAGCCCCTTCCAGGGAAATTCTTCAGGAGTAATCGCAAAACGCTCTGGTGCATCACAGGCAGGCAGCGATGTCATTAACTCGGCAGCCAGGAGCTGGCAGGAAAGCAATCGGGCTCTTTCCCCAAGACTGAGCCGGGGATAATTGAGTTGAATGGGAAGGAATTGCTGCTCTTTGTTGGATGATCCTCCGGCCCTTCCATACTGATCTCATTTTGGGTTATTCAAACAGACTTTTGAATTAAGAGATAAAGTTGTTTCAAAACATGACGAAGCTCTTAGAAAAACTTGGAAATCCTTCCTGTTTACACACAGCCTTTCTGCAGGGCATCATCTCGGGGGGGCTCAGCCCTGAGAGGAGTGGGGCAGGTGAAACACAAACTGCCCGTCCCACCCTGTCCCTCTGTCCTGCCGCCCCGGGGGCAGCCCCAGCCCAGCCAGGGGAGCTCAGTCAGGGATCTGTGCAGTTCAGGTTGTCCAAAGTCCGGCGAGCTGGCAGAAAATCGATGCTGAAATATGGCCAGCTGCACTCCCTCCCTTAACTAGCTCCTTTAAGACTGTCTTAAGATGCAATTATTTAAGGTCAGCGAGGTCAAGTACACAGCACAATAGTGCTGAAAATTAACTACACCGTGTAATACTGCTGAAAATTAACTACACAGAGTAATACTGCTGAAAATTTCCCTCTTTGAGCTGTTTTGCCCCAATAATGGAGACTCTTCCCTGGCATTTGTCTGACCTGTGTACAAGCTCATCCTAAATGCAGGAGAATCCAGGGCTCTCCTTGCTCTCAGACCTGCAAAAATCCACAAAAAATCTGCACCACTTGGAGTAAACCCAAGGGAAATGACAGTGCTGGTGGTGGCACTCTGGCCTGTGCCTCATAGGAGCGAAAATATCAGCTGGATAAAAACAATAATCTTATAAAAACACAGGCATTGCTTCATAAATGCACCCAGGCTGGAGAGCAGCAGGGCTCTGCAGGAGGAGGGGGAGCCAGGGCTGAGGGATTGGATTGATTAGGATGCCAATCACAGCAGGGTAGCAGCTCCTGTGCCAGTGAAACCCCTCAACAACAACGTCTGTGCAAGATGAAGCTCCCCAAGTGCTCCCCCAGTTCCCCTCCCTAAATGCCCCTCAAAACAGCTGCAGCCAGGTGGGGCCTTGAGGGGAACTGGGGGGCTCAGGGGCTCCGTGGGCTGGGGCCAGAGGCAGCCCCGGGGTGCTGAGAACAGCAGCTGAATGTATTGGGCTGGAAAACAACCTGCAAACAGCGAGGGATTAGAAGAAAATTGATATTGAGGCAGCACAGGGCCAGAAGGGGTTAAATGTGAAGGTGTTGGACCCACTGACACCAAACCAGCAGTGGCAGCCCAGAGCTGATGGAAATGCAGCATTTATACTGAGTTTATTAATTTTCCTACATAAAGGGGTGCTGCTGGAATAACAGGCTCTTCCTCTAATAATAAAATCCATATGCAGGAAGTTTGGAATTAATTTCTGTGAATTCTCACCTTAATGTGTCTGCAAAAATCAGGTTGTCAATGGGAATTGGCCGTGCCAGGAGTGCCTGGGGGGCTGTGGGGGCACCAAGGGCAAGCTGTGCTGGGAAAAGCCAGGGCAGAGCCCCCCTGCCCTTTCCCTGAGGATGGGGGACCCTCACTTGTGATGACTTTTCGCCTGTGAAACAAAATTATTTCTCCTTTTGTTGTGGTGCCCCAGATGGGGGCTGCCCAGCCCCTGGTTCATCCCAGGGTTGGTGTTTTCCACATCCTCCTTTGCTCCAGGATAGTTTATACTTATTTTTTTCATTGCTAATTAAAGATAAATCAAAATTTGCAATGACAAAAAGTAATAAAAATCTCATCAGAAACAAGAACCCATCCTTGAAGAGATGCCAAATCCTACAAACCACCTGCCCAACTCACCCCCAACACCCATTTCCCTTCTGTCCTGGTCTCTTGTCTTGATTTCCATCCCAGCCCTGCTCCCCTGGCTCTTCTGCTCTTAATCCCCCAAACTGCCAGATTTTGTGGCCCCAGGAGGACCCTCAGCTGTTCTGAGACCTCCACAGCCTCCTGCAAAATCAATGACAACAAAGCTGGGGCCTTGGTTGAATTAATTTTGCTTCAAATCTAAAAAAAAAAACTTGCAAGAAAAAGAATTAATTATTCACTAAGCTCTTAAGATAATAAAGATAAAAATTAAGCTTGGATTTCAAGACAGAAAATTGTTCCTCTCCTGTTCAAATATAAATTAGGAGTGCAGATAAATGCTACACAACTCAAAATTAATTTTAATTTCTAAGCAGCTGTACAATATTCACAGGCACAGGGGTGATTCCTCGTCTCAGCCCTGAGATGACACCGTGGGTGCCCAGCTCCTGAAACTCCCCTGGGTGGGGAAAGGCTGCACAGCCCCTCCTGGCTGGGAGCTTTCATCTGGCAGGATAAATCTCAGAATCACTTGAGTTGGAGAAAAAAAAAAAAAAACAAAAACAACCCCAAAAAACCAAAACATGAAATCCTGGAGTCCAACCATTCCCTCAGCACTGCCCCTCCAGTGCCTGTCCCCAGGTGCCACATCCATGTCAAACCCTGCCCTGGTGCCATTCCCGTCCCTGCCAGCCCTGCTGCCACCCACATTGGGAGAACAGGAGGAATTGCTGGGTGCTGGAGTTTTACATCACTTGGCAGCTGTTGCCTCCCTGGGATTTGCAGGGCTCTGCCTCCAGCTGCCCCTTGCCCTGCCAGGACCTTTCCCTGCTGAGGGGATTCCAGTGCCTGCCCTGCCTCTGGAGTCTGGGTCCCAGGCAGGGACTGTTCCATCTTCCAGCACCCAGCCAAAGATTTGTGTCATTCCCAGCCTCTGGAACGGGCTGGAGCAGGGGATTTGTCCCACTTGCAGCCCGAGTGGGGTGGAGAGGGGCTTGGCTGGGCAGGCTGGGGACACTGGGAGCACTGGGAGCACTGGGAGCACTTCCATCCTCACTCACCCTCCACTCTGGGCCCTCTACAGGCTCTGGCTGTGCCCTCAAACAGTTCCAGTGGGATTTTTGTTGGTTTTTTTTGGTCTGCTCCAATCACTGACATCATTCAGGCTGGAAAAGCCCTCCAGGACCAAAGACTCAACCCTCAACCAAAGCCCACCCCGTGCCCATGAAACCCTGTCACAAAGTGCCACCACCTTTGGGTGCTGCAGCCTTTTGTCCCTGGAACAGCACCAACACAAGACAGGGCGGGGGGGAAGAGAAAATCTGCATTTTTGCCACGTATTTCTGTAAGTGTTGTGCAATAAATGTGTGTTGAACAAATGAGTTTGTGGCGAGGCAGTCGCCGCTGGAATGTTCGCCTGCAGATAGTGCAGGGGGAGCTTTTGAAAGCCAATGCCCAGCTGCACTGACGAGGAGATCGCCCTAAATGCTGCTCAGAACAATTTAAACAATTAATTTCAGCATTTAATGGGCACTTGCGCTATCTGCTGGAGCAGAAATGAGAACGTGCCTTTCATTACCTGCCACACTTCTCCTATTCCTCATCTCGCCACCATTCCCCGGGGGCAAAACGAGGCATATGGTAATTGAAATTGCGGCACAGCTGCAAAAAGAGGGGGGAAAAAAAGGAGAGAGGTGGATTTCAGGTTTTTGTCGACCCTGGTTTCCACAGGGGGAATGTGATACTCGACTATTTACAAGCAGAAAAGTGTCAGGGGATGCAGAGGCTGCTGGAGAATGAAAACAAACAAAAGGCATGTGCTGCCAGTGGAGGTGGGGCGTGAACCTGGATTATTTTTGGCTGTTAATCAGTGTAAATTGTCTGTGGAGGGAAGGGGCAGCAGAACCTCCACTGTGCCTTTCTTCCTTTGCTGCCCTTTTGCGGGGCCGTGTCACACCTGCAGCCCCTGGCCGGGGACGATGCCCCTGGACGCTCCAGCCAACATTTGGGGCTGGAAGGTGTCAGCTCGGCGCTGAGACACCAGCCCTGCCCTCACCCCTCTGTCCCTCCCGGTCCCCTCTGTCCCTGCCCTCACCCCTCTGTCCCTGCCCGGTCCCTCCCTGCCCTACCCCTGGACCTACCTCCCTACCCTAACTGGGCCCTGGTGTCCCTCCCTCGTCCCTCCTGACCCTCCCTTGTGTTTTCTGTCCCCTCCCGGTCCCCGCTGTCCTCCCCCCCCGGTCCCCTCTGTCCCTCCCGGTCCCCGCTGTCCCTCCCGGTCCCCGCTGTCCCTGCCCGGTCCCCGCTGTCCTCCCCCCCGGTCCCCTCTGTCCCTCCCGGTCCCCTCTGTCCCTGGAGGTGGCAGGAGCTGCCCGCGGTGCCTCGGCGCTGCTTGGGGACACTCGCAGCAGAAGCTGCCCCGTCGGCCCATGGATGAAAACACGGGCTGGGAAATGGCTCCTGGCGCTGGGCAGGGGGCTGGGAGGGTCTCGGGCACACGGAGAGCAGCTGAGGGGGACAAAAGGCCAAATGTTAGTTTTCTGTACAACTGCAATTGCCTTAATTTTCTTTTTTCGGTAACGAGGGGCAGGCTCAGGAGTCCTTTTGCTCCTGCCATTTGCTCACTATCAAGACAGCAAAGCCTCCTTGGCCTGAAAATGATTATTTTTCTTGACAAATCCTCCTGCTGCTGCTTTTTCTATTAATCTCCCTCTGTCTCTTCAGAGCAAAGAGAATTACAGCGGCCGCTCAGAGCCCATTGCTCGTCCGTCCTTGAACCCGGCTGGCAGCCTGTCGTTAGCAGAACTGAGCAAACAGCAGAGAAAGGAATCCCAACAAATATTCTCTCAAATTTGAAAGGAAGTTTCCATCCAGCAGCACAAGCATCTCCTTTGTGGTTTTGTCCCGGGAACGCCGCAGAGTTTGCCCTGAGCAAGCAGAAACACAGGAAGCACAACTCGCGCTTCTGTCGACTCAAACAGAAAGTGTTGTTCTGACTGAAAAAGCTCGCTTTGAACAACGGCTGAGTGGTGATTAATTCAGAGCGTGAGGAAGCGGGGTGGAGGTGCCCGTGTACCTCAAGTGCTGCCCCAGCAGCAGCCCTGAGGTCCCTGTCACTGGTCAGCTGCCAGGACAGACCTTGGGCATCCTCGTCACCACGCCACTGACCCCAGCACTCCCCAGGAGCCTCGTAAAACAGAGCTGTTTGGCAATTGGGTCAAGAGAGGCATCCAGAATTTGGGATCCAGGTTTAAAACCCCTATTACTTTCTGCTGAACACTTAGGAGAGCCTAATCCAATTGGCCATATGGTCCTGGGCTCCCTCCAATCTAATTCACCATCCCGTGGGCATATTGAAGGGAAAAGAGGGGGGGGGAGAAATTGGAAAAATGTAAATCACATTTTAATAGACTCATAAAAATACACAAAGTGATGACCGAGAAAACTTATCAGATTTTATGGGCATGTGGGTTGCTTGACAGAATATGGAAATGCCACTCAAACAGCAGAGCTGTCCTCGTTGGAAACTGCACAACATAATCCAATTTGTGCCGTTCGCTAGGCAGAGCAGCCGGCCTGATTCAAGTCTTCTGCATCACTGTCACCTCTGCTTCCCTCCCGTGCCACTCAGGGCGAGTGGGAGCTCGGCACAGCTCGCTGCAGCTCGGCCTTTCCATGTGGCCAAGTGGCTGTGGACAGCAAGAGAACCCCTGCTCTGGCTGCTCCCCACACCCCAGGATCCTGGGGGGCTCCAGATCCCAGCATGCTGGGGTCACAGGGCCACAGAATCATTTAGGCTGGAGGAAATCTCTGGGATGGTTGAGTCCAACCTGTGGCTGATCCCCACCTTGTCACACAGCTCAGAGCACCCAGTGCCACATCCACGCCTTCCTTGGACACCTCCAGGGGTGGTCCCCATGTCCCAGCACCCCGAGGATCAGCCCAGGCGCAGGGCAGGGCAGGAGGGAGGATGGGGATGGTGTCAGGCTTCTCTGGCATCCTAGAGTCACAGAACCATGGAAAATCCCAGGCTGGAAGGGACACACGAGGATCCTGGCCCTGAACAGGGCACCCCAACAGTCCCACCGTGTCCCTGAGAGTGTTATCCAGGTGTTCTTGACCATTTTCCTGGAGAGCCTGTTGGGGGTGTCCTGACATCGGGCCCAAGCTTCCCCTGGCACAGGGAGGGGCAGCTCAGCCATTCCACCTCGGCCACAGCACCCAGAGTGCGCTCAGGTGAGAGCCAGCAGGAGGCAGGGAAGGAGTTAAAACACACATGCAGAGGGTTTATCTCAGGGCTGCAGGGCCCTGAGCACCCACGGAAGGGAGCAAAGGTTTCCTGCTGTCACTGAGCTGGGGACAGGGCTGCTCTGGCAGGTGACACCAGCCCCACCCCTAGCGAGCACTGCCCGGCTTGGATGCTCTCCCCGCTGGCACACGGGGGTTTGCAGAGCCCAGTGGAGGCATGAGGATCATCTCCTGGCTACCAGCACTGCCAATGCTCAGAGGTGCAAGCCATTTCTCCTGGGAGAGCCCACGGGGAGAACAGTTTTTCCTAAAAAGTGCAGGACTTGGCCAGAAATGAGTGTTTGCCTTTGGGAAATGCTTTGAGACAGCATTCCCAGATTCCTGCAGGCTGTGTGGCTGAGCAGTGTTCTCGCTGATGGTAATTCAGCCAGTGACTGTTGTTTGGAACAAAGGAAATGTTTGAAGCCTTGACAGACGATTGTAGAGGAGAAAATAGGTGTTGTGCAGGTGAGCTGCTAAAGTTCACCCCTCTAATTGCTCTGTAATTGTGCTGCCTCGCAGAGGAGCTCTCTCCCGAGCCTGGTTTGCTCCAACATGCTTGCAAAGAGCTATTTTGTTGGAAGAATTTAATTTTTGCCATTATGTTGTCCAGCACAGTCCAGCTCTGGGTACTTACCACCAATTATCCGTCTGGTATAAAGCTAATGTTGACACAGAGGTCCTCGATGCATCGACTCTGGGAATCTGCCAGGAAGGCTGGTTTCAAGCAGAATAATTAGTGGGCATGGATATCCGTGTAAGATGCCCTTGAACTGATGGACTTGTCTTTATTCACTGGGATGTGATCAATTCTGAGGTTTTTTCTTTTAGACAAGCCCTTGAATTTAATTCCATTCTGTACAGTAAGGATTTCTTGTCTGAAATTCACTTTGCATCGGGAGAGCCCTGTCTGAGCTCCCCCATTAGCTATTCTCTCCCCTCATCCCAGAGTCTTAAAGCACTTTACATGGATTAACTAATTAGCTCTCTTCATAACCCCGGCTTTAAGTTAATTTCCTCATGTGCATTATAAGGACGATGCCAAGGAACAAATCTCTCTTCCCCCAGCGTTTTTCACCTCCCACTGCTGCAGGTAGCTCAGAGGTGGTTGGGTTAGAGAGAAAGGAGCCCAAAATGCCACGGGAAGGTGACATGCCTGCAAGCTGGCCTGGATCACCTGTCCTACCCTGTGTGTCCCCTCCTTGAGAGGTGGCTCATGATGAAAGGAACGAGGGATTTGTCTCTACAAACAAACCCTGGGTCTGCTGGTGGATAAAACTGGCACTGAGAGGGAAAAGAAA